>WTSP01003700.1:0-25033 GCA_025331215.1 Actenoides lindsayi | reverse complement strand
TGACTCCACCACTGCCCTGGGCAGACCATTCCAATGTTTGATAACCCTTTCAGTGAAGAAATGTTTCCTAACATCCATCCTAAACCTCCCCTGGTGCAGCTTGCAGCCATTCCCTCTGGTCCTGCCAATCATCACCAGGAAGAAGGGGATGTCCCCCTCCTCGCTCCAACCTCCTTTCAGGGAGTTGTAGAGAGTTGTAGAGGTTTCCCCTCAGCCTCCTCTTCTCCAGACTAAACAACCCCACTTCCCCCAGCTGTTTCCCTCAGCTCTTTCTCACAGGACTTGTGCTCTGGGCCCTTTACAAGCCTCACTGCCCTTCTCTGGACATGCCCACCACTTCTATGTCCTTCTTGGGGGCCCCAGAACTGAATGCAATATTGAAGGTGTGGCCTCACCAGAGCACAGTACACGTCAATGATCATCTCCCTACTCCTGCTGGCCACAGTGTTTCTAATACAAGCCAGGATTCCACTGGCCTTCTTGGCCACTTGCACACACTGCCGACTCATATTTAGCCGACTACTGATCAATACCACCAGCTCCTTTTCCAGCTTGCAGCTTTCCAACCACACATCCCCAAGTCTGTAGCTTGCCATGGGGTTGTTATGACCCAAGGGCAGGACCTGGCACTTGGCCTTGTTGAACCCCATGCAATGAACCTTGGCCCACTGATCTAACCTGTCCAGGCCCTACTGTAAAGCTTCCCTCCCCTCTAGCAGATCGACACATCCACCTAGCTTGGTGTCATCTGCAAGTTTACTTAGGGTACACTCAATCCCTTCATCCAGCTCATTAATAAAGATAATAAAGAGAATAGGCCCCAGTACTGAACCCTGGGGAACACCACTTCTGACTGGACATCAGCCAGATTTAGCTCCATTCACTACCACTCCTTTGGACTGGTCAGCCAGCCAGTTTTTTATCCAGTGCAGTGTGTATTTGTCCAAGCCTTGCACCATAAGTTTCTGAAGGAGAATGCTGTGGGAGACAGTGTCAAAGGCTTTACTAAAGTCCAGACAATGTCAGACAGCTCTTGCCTCATCCACTAGGCAGGTCACCTTGTTGTGGAAGGTCAGGTTAGTCAGGCAGGACCTGCCTTTTGTAAACCCCTGCTGACTGGGCCTGATCACCTCGTTGTCTTGTACATGCCATGTGATGGCACTCAAGATGACCTGCTCCATGACCTTCTCTGGCACCGAGGTCAGACCGAGAGGTCTGTAGTTCCCAGGATCATCCTCTCAGCCCTTCCTGTAGATGGGTGTCACCTCTGCTAGCTTCCAGTCAACTGGGACCTCCCCAGTCAGCCAGGACAGTTGATAAATAATGGAGAACCAGGAGCAAGGCAAGATTAATCCCATCCTCAGGGCCACTACACAAGTCTAACAGCAGTCTCAGATGTCAGTAGTCAATTTGTCTGGACCTTCCAGCTTGCAAAAAATAAATATACCAGCATAGAAAAGCTCTGTGAAGGGGGGGTAAATTCAACCTTGTCAGTGAATTTTCTACTGATGAAATGGAACCTAACAATTAACTAATGAAGTCTTCACAGAAGGCACTATGATTAAAACGATGAAAAGGTGCAACTTAAAAATGGACACATCAGTTAAAAGATCATGAAAAATCATAACTTTGTAAGCACTGTGGCTGGATTTTCCCAACTTAATGAAGACTATCTTTAAAAGCACAAAGAAATCTTACCATATACAGCAAATACATCTTTTATTTCCTTTATAATCACCCTCAGGGCAGACTCAATTCCATAATTCTTAGCCATGGCATGAATGTCATTGGAATAAAGTCTGTTCAGGTCCAAAATCTGAAAGCAAAAAAACCCACAGATGGAAGTTAGAACAGTAGTTACTCTCTATTTCCAAAGAACTTCAACTAAGCTAAAATAGCTCTTTTTTCTCCATTTTTCATTAGCTTAAGCAGCACAAACAGTTACAGAACAACTGAAGCAGCAACTCAGAGTGAAATACAGCCAAAAATGATCTGGGGATTTATGTTTAAGTGAGAGATCACAGCATGATATACATAAGGGTACTGGACTACACAACTGGAATCAAAAAAAAAGGATCTGAAATTAGAAAAAGCAAACTAAGAAACCACCCCAAGCAGGAGAGGAACATGTTAAAATCTTCCAAGCAACACAAGGCAATGCCCAGCCTGTCTCAGCCAGCCAGAACTTCTATCAAAAGCAGTAGAGAAGATGCAGCTTAAAACAATCCTGTATTTGTTGAGTTACGGGCTAGATGGCAGAACAGAACTATTCATCTCCAAGTACTGCAATTCATTTAGATGAAAGAACTCCCTCAAGTAACATTTAGAAGCATGGTGTGAAATTATCTGTCATTAGACACTGGGCTGCTGCACAAAAACTGATTTGCAAGTGGCCCTTGAGAAAAGGCTCTGCTGAGCTCTGAACACATCTGGGGGTAAAACGGAGAAGGAAGAACGAGGGTTTAAGAGCTGAAAAGGCTACAAATCACCCCTGCTAAATTTCAGTGGCATCCACCATCCACGGTCTCTCCCCTGAACACAAAAGATCGTTCCAATTTGGGGTTCTAAGCAGCTTACTCACATCGGAGTATCTGAACAGCTCCGCAAGGTTTATCCCTTCCGTATGCAGAACAAATTCCTTCTCTCCTTGCTTATTGGTGCTTTCATTCAACAAGCACCGTGTGATCCCCTTCACCTCGTGAATGACCGTGCTGTGGGCCAGAGAGACCAGCAAGGAGGAGAGATCGAAGTACACCTCCATCAGCGGAAGCGTCAGTGAAACCTGGGAGGAAGAACAAGCAACACAGCGGTGTTCTGGAAGGAAACTTGGAACATGAGGCTCAGTAACCAGCTGATTTCTTTTTAGGTAAAAAGTAGATAGCTGGAGTTACCCAGTTGCATGTTTAGGGACATAAACATCTGACGAGAATCACAGCTGAACGGTGCTAATATGAACATCCCATCCCGGGATCATTCATCCACATTGCTTTCAAGATCTCTGAACTTACATTGATTGGGGTTTTTTGGGAGGCTTTTTGTTTGGGGTGATGGGGTGAGGAATATGTTGGGGATTTTTGTTTGTTTTTTAAGGTGTTTGGACTTTTGCAGCATCCAGCCATCACTTTCATTCATCAAGAGCTACACAGCAGTGATTGTATATTTAAAGATCAAAAAACAGTAAACTTGTCCAAAACCTGCTTTTAAAAAGAAGTTTCATCAGGGGTTCTGAAAGATAGAAATTACTAAAAAAAAAATGTGTCAAAAGAAGTCAAGAAGTGTATTTGTACTGCCACTTTTCTGTATGGATGTAGGATTGCCTGAGACAAAACAGCAGCACTGCACTAAAAGATCCGTTTGTTATGGGTGCTCCATGCACCCATAGTGCAACCACACACAGATGTTCCCAGGCACCACCATCTCACCTCACACCAAAGTTCATTTTCAGTGTCAAATGTGTAATCCTGGATTGATGGGTGGCTTTCTACAACAGCATTCATTCGCAGCTCTGCTGAGCGGTGTAATCGGTTTCTTCCTTTTTCAGACTGAGACACAAAGGAAAGATGCTGAGATTCATCATCACCATCTGCTCCATTCTGATCTTCTTCAGCACCAGGAGGATTTTCTTCTTTGTCTGATTCAGTCTCATCATCTTCTAGATTCTCACCAACATTTTCTTCCCCATTCTCTTCTTCACTCTCATAATCAACCTGCAAAGAAAAAGTTGCATTCATCCGAGCCAGAACTGAGACAAAGTGCACCGGGAACAGTTTTATTCATGGATATTCTTGACAGCCTGGTTGCAAGGACCTCACCCGTGACACAAGGAAGAAGTAGTTCTGTTGTAAAGAAGCTAATACAACAGATTCTATTCAGTCTCTATTTCTTTACACTCTTGCCATTATTCCTCAATACAGCCTGGAGTGCTACAGGTTATTGGGAGTGGAATTTCATTCTCTCCCCTTGAGAAAGGCTCTTCCCACAATGGGATTCCCTCAGAATTTTCAATTAACCTCCCTCCTTGCTGAAATTACAGTGACCCTTTTTTTTAAGCAGTAGTATGACACAGAGAAACTTGCAGAGCCAGGGAGAGTATTTAACAAGAACCACAGGAAAGTTTTAAGAACAATTAATGGCATGGGAGAGGTAAAGTTAAGGTGAACTACAGCACAGACAACCTGCTTGCCAGACACATCGACCCCATGCCTGAAGAACAAGGCTTTGGAAAAACACATCTCTTGCACCTCTTGCATGGTTCTATGTTACTCTTAAAGGACAGCAGTGACCAGGCTCAACTACAATGACCGTGGTCTCAGCTCACATTTACTGCTGTAGTTTTTCCCCACATCCAAATCAAAACTGATCAGCACAAAGCAGAGACTCTATCTCCTTTCAGGTAAGGTTCATGGGGTTATTTTTTTCAGCATTTTGTTTCAATGGAAGCTCTCCTTCTCAATTCAAACTAAGGCAGGGGAAATTGGGAATTAAAAGTGTAGTGCTGAGCACCTATAAATTCGTTACCTCTTCTTCCTGGTTCTTCCTCCGTTTTGCTTCCGTAGCATCACCATCCCCTTCATCAGCTTCTGCATCAACAATGTTCTCTTCTTCCTCTGCTGGAGCCTCCAGATTATTCTGTGTCTAAAAATCCATGAGAGACCAGATAATCAGGCTGACTGCCAGGAAGTATCAACTGCATCAAAAGGCTTTAGCCAAACGTTTGGAATGTACTAATCCCTTGTTCAATGTTCTCCTTTTGAGGACAAATTCATTTCTGTAAGCCCACTACTATAAAGAAATAATGAACTTACGCTTGTGACAACTTTCCCATTAACCAAGATGAACATCTACAAGACAGATAAGCTATCAGCTTGGTTGTGTAACAGTCCTCGATGGGAAAGGAGTGACAGAAGGAACATGCAAAAACCCTTCAATGAAAAGGGGATCTTGGGATCTTCCCCAAATTTTTCACAACCAGGACATTGATCTGGGAGCCAGTGGACAGTAATAGGCTTTTATCTCACTGAAGCTAAAATAAACAGGTGTTTTCAGAGTACAGTCTTCAGTAAATTAGGATTTAATACACAATAACTTCAATTTCCTTGTTCATTTTATGAGAATGCAAGGGCAGATTATGCATAAAGAAAATCTTTAAGAAGCAATTTAGTACTGACACATTCTGCATTCACACTGCAGTTCTTCCAAATTCTGGTTCTCAAAACCAGGGAAAGGAAGGGAGGCATTTTTCAGGTCATGCTTTCTGTACCTTGTCTTGGTCACCATCTAAATCCTTCAGAGTTGCTTTCCGAGCGCTGACTTCAGTAAAAGATGCCATCTTTGCACTCTTCCTTTTAATTGCTTCCAATATAATTTTAAAGAACCTGAAAGAAGCAGTGACCCAGCATGTCAAAGCTCAGCAGGACTACAGCCAATTACAGGTTGTCAGAAAAGTATCTTGTTTAAGAAGCCAATCAGCTCGTGACAGGATATATTCTCTGGGGGATGCAAAAGTACTTCAAGGATAAGGCAAATAATTTTGCTTCTCATCCCTTTCCCATTTCTTTAGGAATTAAAAGGTTGGTGTCATCTCTCTTACCATCACAGATGTAGCCACGCATCCAAAGCTTAAAATTGTAAGCTCATCTGGGTATAAAATCTACACATCAAATTGACCTTCAAAAGAGACTGGTTACTACTGGGCTTTTTTCTTTTTTAAACCAGCAAGCACATGCAAAATTGTTAAAGTAACCCACCTTGAACTCACCTGGCCTGAAGGAGGCAGAAATCAATGAAGCCTTTTTGCAAAACAAAGCCAGCTTTCAACAGGCCCTCACCATTAAATGTGCTACTTTTAACTACCCAAATCTGGCCAGACATGGGGAAGGAAGCAGGGGAAAAATTAGAAAGGCAAAAGCAGAGGAAAAATTAGAAAGGCAAAAGCCCAGCTGGAGCTCAATCCAGACACTGTCATACTGGACAACAAAGAAAGTTTTTACAAATACATGAAGAATAAAAAGAGAGCCAGGGAGGATCCCCACTCTTCACTGGATGGGGGGGAGGGGAGGAATGCTACAACCAAGGATGAAGAAAAGCCTCAGATACTTAATGCCACCTTTGCCTCCATCTTTATGAGTCACACCAGCTGCTCCCAGGGTATGTGGCCTGCTGAGCTGGAAGATAAGGATGGAGAGCAGAACAACCCCCCCAGAATCCAGGAGAAAGCAGTTAATGACCTGCTCTGGTATCTGGACACTCACAAACCCATGTGGCCGGATGGGATCCACCCCAGAGGATTGAGGGAGCTGGCAGAGGAGCTCGCCAAGCCACCCTCCATCGTTTATCAACAGTCTTGGCTAACAGGGGAACTCCCAGATGACTGGAGGCTTGCCAACGTGCCACGCAGATACAAGAAGGGCTGGAAGAAGGATCCAGGGAATTACAGGCCTGTCAGCCTGGCCTCCGTACCCGGAAAAATTATGGAGAGGTTCATCTTGAGGGACCTCACATGGCAAGTGTAGGGCAGCAGGGGATCAGGCCCAGCCAGCAGGAGGTCAGGAAAGGCAGGTCCTGCTTGACCAAGCTGATCTTGTTCTGTGACCAGGTGACCTGCCCAGTGGATGAAGGAAAGGCTGTGGATGTTGTCTACCCGGACTTCAGTAAAGCCTTTGACACCATCTCCTAGAGAAACTGGTGGCTCATGGCTTAGAGAGGTGTACTCTTTGCTGGGTTAAAAACTGTCTGGCCAGCTGGGCCCAGAGAGTTGTAGTGAATGAAGCTAAATCCAGTTGGTGGCCTGTCACCAGTGGTGTCCCCCAGGGCTCAGTTTTGGGGCTGGTCTTGTTCAGTACCTTTATCAATGATCTAGATGAGGGGATTGAGTACCAGGTTTAACAAGGCCAAGTGCCAGGTCCTGCATTTTGGTCACAACAACCCCAGGCAATGCTACAGGCTTGGGGAAAGAGTGGCTGGGAAGCTGAATGGCAGAAAAGGACCTGGGGGTGCTGGTAGATACCTGGCTGAACATGAGCCAGCAGTGTGCCCAGGTGGCCAAGAAGGCCAACCTTGAAAGGTGGTTGTAGTGAGATGGGTGCTGCCTCTTTCAAATAAATAACAACAGGACTAGAGGAAATGGCCTGAAGTTGCACCAGGGGAAATTTACACCAGATAAGGAAGAATTTCTTTACTCAAAGAATAGTCAGGTACTGAAACAGGCTGCCCCAGGAAGGCAGTGGAGTCACCATCCCTGGAGGTACTCAAAAAACATGCTCTTGTGGGATGGTGAGGAGGTTTGTTTTTGTTTGTTTGTATTTTGGGTGTTTTGTTGTTTGGGTTTTTCTGTTGTTGACCGGTTGGAGGCAGTGACCTTAAGAGGATTTTTCCAACTGTGACAATTCTGTGATTCTGTGAAAGGGGAAAAAAAAAGCAGCCAGCCTTTTCTGATTTATTTTTTTTAGTAATAAAAGGAATTAAGGTTTAGTTCTGTTCAATAAGAGTACCACGGGATACCTAAAGAACTCCAACATTTTGCTCTGAATACCATAGCAGCAGTAAGAAATGACCTGCAGCAGCCTGTCAAAAGGCAAAAGAAGGGCAAATCTGAAATTGTCTGAAAGCAAACTCACCTTGTTTCCATGAAGTGCAAGATGTCCCTGGGCTTCACACACTTCTCCTCTCGGTAATATTCGTGGGGCAGGAAATGGAATTTGATTTTGTAGAGGCGATGTTTGTTCTGCTTGCACTTCAACCGCAGGGACTCCTCTATCTCAACGTTCTGCAAGACCTACAAAAGCCCCAAGCAGGACCTTTACTCCTTGATGAAGACACTGCATTTATTTCCTGCAATTCTAATGCTATCCTCAGGAAACCAGAACCACACAAGGCTAACAGGCCAACTTTTCTCGAGGCTTTGTGGCAGCTCCTGTAAAAGGCCTCCACCCCGTTGCATTCTTCATGGCTTAAACTCCTCCCAGCAATTAACTAAGACAATACTGGGAGAACAGCCTCACTTCCCACCTGACTCCTTCATTAGACACTGTACTTCTCAGTGGGCCAACAGCTTTTTACTGACCCATGCTCATTGAGCATGACAGTATTTCAGCACAGAATGAAAGAGTTAGACAGAAGAGGGTAGGGCATGCAGGAGAGCCCAAAGAAGACTGCACTCCTAGGAAGACAGGGAGCACAGAATCCATCACATTGAGTCTCCACCGAGCCACAGGTTTTGCTTTTGTTGAGTGCAACCACTTGTATGAGATTAAGAAGGGGTCAGAGACAACCCAAAAGGTCTCTACTATGCCAGGCACAGCCAGGTTAGCTTGTCTCAAAGGAAAAATGAAACAAAACAACTCTCCAATTCTAGAAACTGACAAAAATGAGCTTGAGAAAAAGCCAAACAAGGCAATGGCAGCAAACATAAATCCTCCCTGCTGTTACACTACTGCTATGTTCAATCCCTTACTCTTCCTTTACGTTCTAGAGTGTGTAGCCTGTGACAATGCTCTACAGGTTGAATTGAATTTAGGTCTCATATAGCCACAGTAACCACAATTCCTTCCAATGCTCCACTTCCTAGGAGAGACTATAGGTTCAGTAGGCAAGAGGTGAAAAGAAAGGACCCTCTCATCTTCTGCCCACAGACAAGCCTTTGAAAATGGAAACTGCTACAAAGCCAGAAGAACTGATGAGCTCCAAAGGGCAATTTTGTTTTGCTGACTCTGAAAGGATTTATTGAATGGGAACCTCACCTCAGCTAAGCACACTCTTGTGAGCTGTTTCTTAAGATGTTTCACCTTCTTGAGAGCTTTCTTGGTATTGAACACAGGAACGCTCATCATTGGTGTTTTGATCTTTGCACTGGCCACCATCAGGATCTCCCGCAACCTTCAAATAAAGAATGATGGTTCAAATTAAGCAGCAAGAGCACTATACAATCAAATAAATATCTAGTTCATTTAATTAGGCAGCATGCAGCAACTGCCAGTCCTCCCAAAGCCATCCACATCAAGAGCTGTGGTTACCACTGCACTGCTCCCTTTCATTTTTCTGGTTCCTCATCAGGCACAGCACAACAGGAGCTCTACTGCCTTAATGAGATCATCACCTAAATTATGGGAAGAGAATAGAAATGATAATAAATTGTTCCAAGAACTGAGGAACTAATGAAGCCCGTTTCCTACAGATGTACACTGCATGCTCTCCCCCTCCTCTGCCTCTCTGAAGCAGCCCAACCACATCCCATCTAAGGCACCACAGACCTACTCACAAGACCAGGGTCAGCACCCGAGTTATTGAGAACAAGGTGATGACTGGCTGATAAACACGAGTGTGCTGATAAAGTCACTGTCACCAGACAGAAGAGCCAGGGGAAACCTGGCTGCTGTAAATCAGGTCTCTTTCTACACAGGTGATGATACTACTACATGTGCCAGATTCCATAGCTGCAGTGAAATTTTGTGTGTGAAAGAAATAGGTTTAAAAGTTAGCAGGAGGAAGAAGAGGTTGGCAGAGGGCAAACTCACAAAGCACCACTTTTTTAAGCTTATACTACTGTCCTGACTAAAATACAGAAACAAATAAGCTATCAGGTAAGAGTAAGGGGCCTTCACAGCTATTTTGTATCTGGTAAATGAACTGAAAGGATCGTAAAATTTTAAAGTGCTAAAACACTTCTGAACAGGCACAATTTAGAATTAAACTGAAGGATCATTTGCCCTGAAGATTACACATATACCTGCCAATGAGGTTAAGCACTATTACAGAAGTGCCAAAAATGGTGAATTGAGAACAGCTTTCTCACCTTGGAATACCCAGTGTGACATTCATTTCACCTCTGCCAGCAAAGTGGAAGGTGTTTAGAGTCATCTGTGTGGAAGGTTCCCCAATACTCTGAGCTGCAAGAAGACCCACAGCTTCTCCTGGGTCACAAAGAGATCGCTGCCACTTTAAATACAACAAGTCCTTTAACCTGGAGACAGAAAAGGAGAGATTTAGCTCAATGTACTACAAACTAAAGAACTCGGAAGACACTTGGAAACACTGCTCAGTTCAATAAAGTTACCTCTTGTAGCCAATTTCTCCTGGTAGCCTATGGATAAATACAGTCCAGAAACTGTAGAATTTTCTACAACAATCTGAGCTGACAAACACAGCCCATTAACACGGAACTGGGGCTTTGGCCAAACTTTGGGTTTAGTTCCGCTGCTAATTCCCAGTGTGCCAAAAGAAAGTCCATTTATTCCCACTTGCTTATCTTAACTGCCCTGCTAACTCCAAGGTGTGGCAAGAGGCTATTTTGGTTTTTAAGTCCAACTGTAAAGTATTATTTTACATGTAGGTGGACAATCACATGTTGCTGTTATTCTATAAAGCCTTTGGCAAAGCTCTCAGCAGCATGGAAAATGCAGGTTTGGAAGAGACAGATAACCAGGGCCTCCCCACTGCACGCTAAACACTCATGGCTTTCAGGACCCATTGTGAAACCCACTATTTCGTTTCACAAAAGTCACAACAAAACCAGGAGTTGATAAAGACTTTAGCAAACTCAGTGGAGGGATTTTTTTTTGGCTCAGTGCAAAGAAGACCCAGAAGTTATTACCTATCAGAAGAAAGTGCTGGGCGTGTGTAATTCCGCCTGTTCTCAGATTCCCATTTGTTGATATAACCTTCGACTCCGCTCTCAAATGTTTCTGAAACAGAGGCAAAGTAAGCGTCTGGACGCCAAACACCAAGGCTTGGGTCAGGACACTTACTGGCCTTCTTCAGATACTTCCTGCGTTTCTTCTCATCCAGTTCATACCACATCTTCAGTAACTGAAAAGAAAGAGGTTTATCCACAGTAAGACCAAAACTTCAACCAGCAATCGAGCGACAGCGAAGGAGCAAAAACTTACCTGTGTAAAACTTAAAGGCAGCAAACAACTGGGCTGCAAATACAGTGTTCTCCATTTTCAGATACTTTACACTTTTGATCCCAAATGATTTCAAGATTCTTCACAAGCTTGATATAGTAAAATTTATCTATCCATAGTAACTGCTCCAGAAATCAGCAAAATACAGCCCTCTAAGAATGATTTTAACTTGGCAGTGAACCCTTTCAACATACTTAAATCTTTACTTCTAGCCAACTACCACCCTGCCTGTCTAAAGCTGGCAGGACAAAGGAGCTTCTCTGATTTCCAGTTGTCAAGATTCAAGCCCAGCAGTCCAGCAGAGACCTTAAACCTGGCTTGCATCTTATGCATGCTGATTGGTTTTAATTCTATTCTTCAGTTTGCTAGTCTTTCAAGTAACGTTTCAAATGTTGCATTTAATAAAGGAAAAAGTTAATATTGACATAAAAAAAAAAAAGTGAAAATCAATACAGAACATGAGCTAAGCTAATTTTACATGCCTTGCTGGTTTATGAAAGAGGATTGGCTCATGACATGGAATTCTGTCCTCTGAGCTTTGTAATACGCTGAGAGATAAACTTGTATCTATATCTGTCTATCTACTGAAAGAAAAAATGAACAAACAGTAAATGAATCCCCAGGCCAAACTGTTTTGAATGTTATCAGAAGTGCCAACAACAACACAAATTCAGCATAGCTGAAAAAATGAACCACTGAGGAGACATAACATTTGCAGACCAGCTCACAGACTTCTGTGGGTTAGGGACCAAATAAGCAATCTGGACATCCATAAATCCCTGGGCCCTGATGGGATGCACCCATAGGTGCTGAGAGACCTGGCAGAGGGCACTGCTAGGCCACTCTCCATCATCTTTGGTAAGTTGTGGGGGACAGGAGAGGTGCCCGAGGACTGGAGGAAAGCAAATGTCCCTCCAGCCTTCAAAAAAGGTAAAAAGGAGGACCTGGGTAACTACAGACCAGTCAGTCTCATCTCCATCTCTGGAAAGGTGATGGAAGAACTCATCCTCAGTGCTGTCTCTAAACACGTCAAGGATAAGAGGGTCATTAGGAGCAGTCAACATGGTTTTACCAGGGGGAAGTGATGTTTGACCAATATGATAGCCTTTTATGAGGACATTACCAGGTGGATAGATGATGGTAGAGCAGTGGATGTGGTTTATCTTGATGTCAGTAAAGCATCTGACACCATGCCCCCCGAATCCTTGAAGCTAAATTGAGGAAGTTTAGACTGGATGATCGGGTAGTGAGGTGGATTGTGAACTGGTTGAAGGAAAGAAGTCAGAGAGCTGTGGTTAATGGGGCAGAGTCTAGCTGGAGGCCTGTATCTAGTGGAGTCCCTCAAGGGTTGGGGACCAGTACTGTTCAATATATTCATTAATGTTTATAAGTATGTACAAGGTGAGTGTCAGGAGGATGGAGTCAGGCTCTTCTCAGTGATGTCCAATGATAGGACAAGGGGCAATGGGTGCAAGCTGGAACATAGGAAGTTCCATGTAAATGGAGAAACTTTTTCACAGTGAGGGTGACAGAACATGGGAACGGGCTGCCCAGGGAGGTTGTGGAGTCTCCTTCTCTGGAGACATTCAAAACCCACCTAGATGTGTTCCTGTGGGACCTAATCTAGGTGATCCTGCTCTGGCAGGTGGGGTTGGACTGGATGATCTCTCGAGGTCCCTTCCAACCCCTAACATTCTGTGATTCTGTGGTTTAAACAGACTCTCATCCAACAACAGCTATCTGTCCATCCAAGAGACCTACTCCATGTACATGAAAACAAACAACCCACCACCAAAAAACCCAAAAATAACCCCCCAAAGCCACCCACACACATGTTCTAAAACCAGATTTATCTCAGAGTTTTTGGCCTCTGCCTTAGCACTGAGGCCCACAGACTTTAATCTATGAATCTCAGCTTCATTACCCACAACAGCTGACATATGATTCCTTAAAAGGATAACTTGTATAAGTGGACTGTGAGACATCTTAAGAAATAAAAAGCCATTAGGAAAAAAAAAAAATAAAAAAATCACTCAAGTCTAGAACTTTTTTCAAGTGCTCAGTCACTTTAACTGCTTCCATGTTACCTGTAAGGTAGCAGGATCTCTGCCATTTTTCATTTCTCCTCCTGGAATCTGCGCTTTCACACTTGTCATTTTCTTTTTGGAAAACATCAGAAAACCTCCTTCTCTCTGCACAGAGTTTTGGTGCCTGGCTCGCCACTTTTTGATGGCTTTGAACTGCTGGATAGCTTGGTGAGACTCCATCCTTGCTAAAGCTTCATCCAGATGGTTTGACTTCTGGATTACCTATAAGAAAGTTACCTGTATGGTTATTCTCTCTGTGCTCACTAGAGGAGAAAAGGCAAAGCAAACTGAGAAGGTCATCTGCTGCCACTCAAAACATCCAATTGCTGTAAAACAACTGGATCCCTAACAGATAGGCCAGATGTTAACCATGCATTTCAGCCTCCCCCTTCATCCCATATCCATACAGATTTAGGTGTTCTACCTCGTAGTTCTCTGCAATGAAAGGAAACTGCTCGGGTTGCAAGAACTGAGTTTTAGGGATGTCAAGCCCATCCTCTCCATAGAGAAACTGCACCACGCTGCCATCGCTGTCTCGTACGGTCAGGTCATACTGAACCACCAGGCCTTCCAAATGTTTTATGATACACCTATTACACAGAAAAAAACCCAAAACAAAACAACAACAATCAAAAAAAAAAAACAAAAAAAAAACCCATGGAAAAAAAAAAATCCAGTGACTTGAAATGAAATAGCAAATTACTCTCTATTTCTGTTGCCACTCTTAAACAATGGTTTTAAAGAAGGGGGCATCCCTCCTTTAGAACCCCTCATTACCCTCTGAAACAACTAAAAAATTCCATCTGCTTCCATCTACTGGAAATGTTCCTTGAATAAAGACAAGAGCCACACAATGTGGCCAAGATAAACCAGAGTAGCCTGGAATTTGTACATCTTTACTTGCACCAGGAAAAAGATTTCTCCAAAAGGAAAAGTTGCTGCTGGTGTGTCCCAGAGATAGGTTCGAGATGAAGAAGTTCCACTTGGTCTAGTCCTCTAGAAACTTGGCCTTAGAACAAACATTCAACACTCAGACAGTAAACACTTTTCTAAAAAGCCAAGTATGCTGAAGTTAATCTAAACAATATAGGCACCAATTCTAGTCTACAGCACTCTACAAAAAAACCCCCAAACCAAAAAACAAAGCACAACAAAACCCCAACCACCCATAAAAAGAAAAAAAACAAACAAAAAAAAAAGAGGACCTTTTAAAGGCTCCAGTTCTTCAACAAGCCTCCTACCTTTGCAGGTACCCAGAACGGCTGGTTTTGACAGCTGTATCCACAAGCCCTTCTCTGCCAGCCATGCAGTGAAAGAAGAATTCCTAAAGAGAAGCACAAAACAAACCATCAGCATTCTGCTGAGAAGTGCACCAAGACTGGCTATTTATGCTCCTTCTCAAAAGCTATGTATGAAAGCAGGGTGAGCAGTCGGTGTACGGCAGACGCTCTGTATTAAAATGCCAAGATTTACATCAACTTCAGTATAAGCAGAAGCAGCAGGGAACTTACAGAAGGTTTGATCCCAGTGAGAAATCTGCCAGTCACAAATCCTCCCGAGCTAGGGGAAAACTCGTAAGGCTGGAAACATGGCAACGATTTGCCAGATGCCATCAGTGGGGGTCTTCGACCTTCCAACTCAATCTGGCCCAGCAAACATGAAATCTAAATGTGGACAGGAAAGAAAGGAAACGTAACTTTGCCAACAAAATTTTGGCTCACCTAAGTTCCAACAACTTTCCTTGAAAAACACAGTAAAAAAATTAAAACGTTCTCTAAATGTTCTTTAATTTGTGACATGTTCATTAAATGTTCTTGCTACTGATGGGCAGCAAAGGCACGTAGAGCTCATCTGGTCTTTTTAAGTTATTCCAGCCCTCTGACTCATCCTCAACATTTTCATTCTCATTCTGTGTGTTTAGTTTATTACAAAGAGATGTGAAATGAAAAACACTGTACAAAAATTACCCTCACTGTCTCTCAGCAGCCTGCTAAAAACAGAACAAAAAAGCCAAACCAAACCCCTCTTCCTCTTGAGCTCTGGCTGTTCTCTCTCAGAGACAGAATTTTAGCTGGCCTCTTTATGCAGTGTTTCGTGCTTGGCGTCTGTGTTGCAGGAGGCAGAATGAAAAAGCATCCTTGCCACTTCTACCAAAACCAAAGTAAGATTTAGCTGTTCCCCTTCAGTAGTGGAAGAAGGAAACAGAGGGGTCCATCTCCAACACAGGCCAGGAAAAGTTCTTTCTGCAGCAGGTTTGTTTGTATCATCTGCAGCATTCCTTCTGAGAAGGTGGTCTGCAGTTTCTATCCTAATGCACTGAGAACTGATTCAAAAGTAGGTTATAATAAACACTGACTCTCCTCCATCACCCACTGGGGTCTTTATTACATACGTATAAAATTTTTCCATGCCAAAGGCCTCTCTTCCCAAAGCCCAGAATGAAAGCCCTGAATATGAGCCAGCAGTGTGCCCAATGGCCAAGGAGGCCAAGAGTATCCTGGCTTATCAGCACTAGTGCAGTCAGTAGGGCTAGGGAAGTGATTGTACCTCTGTACTTGTCACTGCTGAGGCTGCTCCTTAAATACCGCATTCAGTTTTGGGACCCTCACTCCCAGAAGGACATTGAGGAGCTGGAGCGTGTCCAGAGATGGGCAACAAAGCTGGAGAAGGGTCTAGAGCACAAGTCTTAGGAGGAACAGCTGAGGAAATGGGTTGTTCAGCCTGGGGAAAAGGAGGCTCAGGGGAGACCTTCTTGCTCTGTACAACTCCCTGACAGGAGGCTGGAGCGAGGTAGGGGTTGGTCTCTGCTCTCAGTTAACAAGTGATGGACCAAAGGAAACAGCCTCAAGTTGTGCCAGTGGAGGTTTAGATTGGACATCAGGAACAATGAAAGGGTTACCAAGCACTGGCCCAGGCTGGAAGTGGTGGAGTCACCATCACTGGAGATGTTTAAAAAGCTGTGTAGATGTGGTGCTGAAGGACATGGTTTAGTGGTGACCTGGCAGTGCTGGATTAATGTTTGGACTCAGTGATCTTAAAGGTCTTTTCCAACCAAAACTATTCTGTGACTCTAAACCCCTTGCTTTGGTATTAGAAATCCACACAAGAGCTCTTAATAGCTTACATTCTACAGTAGACTGCATCAGCACATGCAGCTTCCAAGCATTGTAGCTGTCATTACCTGCATTGTATTTACAGTGGATCCTTTGGCTCCTGACTGTACCATCAACTGTAAATTGTTCTCTGGAAAGCTCCTGTGGAGACCGAGGGGCATACAAACCTAAAGAGTTGTGGTGGGGTAAAAGGAACAAAACCAAACCCTTATTAATAAAATAACAAGCCAAAGCAATTCCCTCTGAAGGCTTTAAGAAAGTGAAATGATGAGTAATCACAGACATTCCTATTTATAATTTTTAAATGGTCTTGAATATTAAACCATCTTCTCATTCAGGGAGGACAAGGGTGAGGTAGGAAGGCAGCATGTGAAGCCTCCTGCTAGGGACAGATGGAAAGCTTCAGCCTCCAGAACAGTCAGGCACCCCTCATCAACATTAAATTAACTTAATAAGAAAGTCTCCAAACAAGATTAGTATACACAGATGCCTCGATGCCAACCTTGTTAACTTCATTGCTGTAATTGTTTACTTCCTCCTTGAATTTCAGATCAACCATATTAAAATCCCTCTGGTCTTTGCAGAGATGGGCATCCTGCCATTTCCCTTGGATCTCCTCACATGATGCAGTTTCTGGCAAATTAAGAGCAGCTCTAACAGCCTGAAAGTAAAATATGGAGGGTTTTTTAGGTGCTAAGCAGACATGATTAAACAGGGCAGGACTTAAAAAAAATTTTAATTAATTATCAGAGAAAAAAAAATAATAATCTGCAAGACAGACTTACTTCAATACCACCCTGCCTTGACCTTTCAATGATTTTTTGTCGTTGGCAGTCTGCTTCAGGTTTGACCAAAATATCTTCAATCCCTGTCAAAGAAGGGAGAGCACACAGTAGGAATTTAGTGGGAACTGAGGAAGGAACCACATTAGCATCAGGGATTTTGAGTGAAAGAGCTGGAAGAGAAAGGCAAAATTAAGGATACAGTAATTGTTAAAATCAGGATAACTGGAGTTTGACAAGAAAAATAAAATTCTGCACAGCTTTTTGAGGGAGAAGGCACAGGCTGTCAAAAAAAACCCCCATGCAACATCAACTAAGCTCATCAGAATCAACACCCTAACTTAAGAAGTCTTCATTTCAACCGTGTCTATAAAATCTTAACCAGTGCACTTGCACAAACAAGTGTGTTACAGGCCAGATAAACATCAAACTGTTTTTTTCTCTTTCATCTGCATCAAAATTCCTATTAACTGAACTTTGCAGAATTTGTCATTTCCTCACTTTTTTAAAAAGGTAAACTAAAAACACAGAGCCTTGTGATGACAGGACCAGGAAAACAATAGCTTACAACAAAACAAATGTTGGAACCCTAACTCCTGTAAGCTATCGTCCTGCAAGGAGCTGCATTAGATCACCTCCAGAGGTTCCTCACAGGTTAAGTAGAGTAGCTGTGGGACACTTTACTAGTGAGTTGTACACACATTTACAAGGCAAAGGAGCCTATGGCCCTGTCACACATCCCTGTATTTTCACTTTCTCTCCAGCCTTTCTCTCCTTTTCTCATTACAACCATTCTCTTCTACTTTACTCTCCTTCTCCTGAATATTGTTCATCCCATCCCAAGTCTCATCTTGCTCAGTCCCAAGTCACCTCATCTTCACCAAATCCCAGACTCCTGCTCCGGTCCCACTTCCCTTTTTCTGATGTTTTAACTACCTTGTGATGCCAGGCTTGTCTTTTCCTAACTAGTTTTCCCACCCTGGCTCTCAAGACCTATTTTCTCTGTCTTACAATCAATCACATTCCTCAGGTCAGCAGATCTCCCTCCTTTTTCCTTGATTCACTGCAGTCTTTTGGTTCCTCACTACTGCTATAGTGAGGAACTGTTAGTTGACTATATCTACATAACTCTAAGTGATCATATTATGCCTTCAGATAAAAGCCAGTTTAAACCCTCCTGCAGCTATATACTTTAAGTATTTCATTAGTATAAAAACATCTTGTAGAGCTCTACATGGTAATTTGAAATATTTCAACTAATGCAAGAAGAGAGAATAGAGTAAGGGTCAAATTTTTATTGCATGACAAGTGCATTTTTGTGTGAGTTTGCAGTAATGGAAGTCAAACGTTTACCAAAAGATTTACAAAAGCAGAATGAGATATGAAAGACTTGATTAATAACCCCTCCAAGTTCTTCCTTCTTGCTTAATCTGTTGCTCTGGTTTCTATGCAACAATTCCTTTTCAGAAAAGTAAAAGTAACAAAAACTCATAGGAGGTTTTGATCTAAACAAAACTTCAAAACAAGACATTTAGACTGTGTACACTTTGGCTAAGCAGGACAGAAGGAAGAACTTGATAGACATACTCAAGATGATACTTTCTCTTTATGCTTAGAAGGCCAGCTATGCACCAACCAGAACAAAACCAGGCTGGCAAACAGCTGTCCCACTCAAGAGGAGTCTTGCAAAATGTTATTTACAGGATCCAGCATCTGCTATGCCCAACAATGTCTGGTTTCTGTCTCAGGAGGTGCTGCACTACAGCACTGGTGGATTAGCCCTTGTGTTACTCACCCATTGTAAATCCCCTGTACAGCTGCAGATAAGCAGTGAAGAGGCGTCCCAGACACGTTAGCACTTTCCCACTGGTTTTACCCCCATAGATTTCATAGCAACAGTGGACCAGGCCGTAGGCAGAGCTGCCAAAGTGAGCTTTGTCCAAGACTCCACACAGTAATTCCCCATTTCTAATAATAACCTGAAAAATAACACGCAGCTAGTAAGGAAAACAGAAATTTTCATCTTATTATATTCTCTACAGGTTTTTCTGTATTTTCTTCTGTGTATTTTCTACAGGAAAACAGGTTTAGGTTTAAAAGCCCCTATACTGGTGAATAGATAAATATGGCCAGATTATCTATACTTCCAAAATTTACAGTAGAAATAAAATTTCTAACACCATCTGTATTTTTCCACCCATAAAGTCAAACACTGAAGACACATGGTCTAACAAAACCAGCTGGAATCTCCTCAGAACAGAGTTCTTCCTGACCCCCAGGCCTATCCTCTAATCACCACCTTCTGGCAGTAACTGCAGATGAATATCTGTTTTTAACTTTGTCATCCTCCTGCTTCCCTTCACATTCCTCTACTCCATACCCAATTTTATTACAATACAGCCCAGCCTCCAGAGTTGCTGCCCAAGCATACCTGAGATTCACACATTGAATCAAGACTGAGACATCTGTTTGCAGGTTCCTTTACCCAGGCTCTTCCACCAATCTTAGCTTTCCCAGTTAAATTCAGTGGGACGTGGTTTTCTGGGATGATGTTTATTAACAATGTAGAAACAACCTGTAAGGAAGCAGGAAGAGTGGCGGGAACTATTTGTTTCCTGTATTCCCTTCTCAACGTAAAGAATTTGGCATGAAGGAGAAAGGCGAAATCCTACACATATTTTTTTCCACTGACAGCAAAGCTGTAAAAGCTCAGAAATCTGAATTTTACAAGACTTGCTACTCTAGCCTTTGCAGGATCAATGAGCTCAGACACATAATTATTCAGGAATACATTGCACCAAAGATTTTTTTTCCAATAATTAGATACATACACACATTTGTATATATATAAAGAGTTGTCTGCTCAGTTTTACAGGAAGAACTGGGAGACAATGTCCCCTACTCTGCTATGATATGTAATACTTGGATTGAATGTTCAACTCTCTTAAATAAAAGGGAGCACTCACTCAAGCTTCCCAGATATTACATCAACCAAAAAGTCAAATACCAGAGTATTTACCAAAAACTTTTGAGTTCGTAGATTTAAAAGCATTGATTTTCATAACACAGTTTACTATGATCAACAGATTCCCTCTCTGCTCTCACGCTTGCACCAGTGTTCAAAGCAGCAAGTGGAAGTGCTAGACTAATACTCTCATTGAAGATGAAAGATGAATCTTGTAGCTCAATAACACACACCAAGATCTGTGTGGTGATGCAGGGGTCTGGCTTTTCAACAACTCTCAGCAGCATTGGTTTTAACATTAGCATTCGGCTTGCATTGGAACCACCAGCATTCTTTAATGCAACAAATTATAAACTACCTGCTTTCCTGTCCATAATTGCTGTGGTTTCATAATGGCAGGAGGAAAGATTTTAATTCTTCCTTTTTTGTCTGTCAGTCCTCGGTAAACAAGCTCCATATATTGCTCTCTGGTGAAAAAGCAGCCCCGGATTGTCATGCTGACTCCAGAAATCATGTGATCCTGGATCAAGCCAGGAAGGGGCTTCCCATCCTGAAGAAATAATAAGAAAAAGCATTGGGGAGGATACTAAGTTATGTGCTAGCAGCTCCCAAAATTGTTCCAGCTGGATAAAAGTAGGAAAGTCATTTGGAAAGACCTTGTCATCACAGCACAACACTTCATTGAATCTCTTCTGGACATTGACATTGAAAGGAACAAAATTGTTTGGATGTGCTGGGCATCAGAAGAAGAGAACAAGTGGAGACAGGACAGAAACCAGGAATAAATAAATACATAAAGAAAATATTTTTTAAACCCAACTCATTTATCATTAGACAAAACCAACCGACCCACCCAAAGTGATTTCACGTAGGAACAGATTGATCTGACAGCTTTACTCACCTTTGGAACCAGGTACTGTTCATCAGTAAAGGCCAAGGTGTAGGCTTCTGCTCTACCCAGCTCACTCTGGGGAAAATGGGCGTTCATTTCATCCCCGTCAAAATCAGCGTTGTAAGCCTTGCAGTTGGCATAGTGAAGCCTCAGCACCTTCTCTCCAGGCAGGATCCGGGCCTGGTGAGCTTGGATGGAGGGTCTGTGAAGAGTGGGCTGGCGGTTCAGTAAGAGGACATCTCCATTTTTAATGTGGCGACAAACCTGCAAGAGGATTTTGGGTGCTGCCTACGAGGTGTTGCCACGCCTGCTTCTGAAAAGATTGCATCTTGAACACCACACACGGCCAAAATATTTTCTTTCCAGTTTTAATGTTCTGTGCAAAACTCTGTAAGAGAATCGAGACTACTTGCCCCTTGAATTCCCTCTGCTCACCAGCAAACCACAGGCTACGGCTGCATATCCTCCCACAAACCACAGTGATCAGACCAAGTTAACAGCGTGCAAAGCATGCTCCAACAATCCCTCCTCTACCCTGCCAATAAAGGGATCCGAGATGGAAAAAGAAAGAAAATTATGCCATTTGTAAATGAGAAAAACTATTCATCCAAAGCCCACCGGGCTGAATTGATGATATCTCTCACCATACAGCCAGCACTGGACATCTTAGCATGAGGTAATAATACCACCCAGTAGCTGAAGCAGAGACCACGGATCTCTGAGTTATAATTTCATATTTTAGTACAATACAACGTATTCTTATCTAGAACAGAGTCTCTCAAAAGAGCTTCATTTTAATTTCTCTGTCAGTAACACCCATATATTCATTTAAATGAATATCAAGAGGAGAATTATCAAGAGGAGAATTATCAAGAGGAGAATTATCAAGAGGAGAATTATCAAGAGGAGAATTATCAAGAGGAGAATGATAAGCTGTTTGTACAGTCAAAATACTGTTAGGTTTACCTCTGTAACAGGTTCTGAGAGAACTGACAACACACAAAAGTTTTAAATATTGTATCTCTACAGAAGGGCTTGGAAGGGACCTTGAAGTTAATCCAGTTCCAACCTCCCTGCCATGGGCAGGGACATCTCCCACTAGAGCAGGTTGCTCAGAACCCCATCCAACCTGGCCTTGAACAATACCAGGAATGGGGCACCCACAGCTTCCCAGGCAACCTGCTCCAGTGCCTTACGGCAAAGAATTTCTTCCTAATACCTAATCTAAATCTACCCCCATCCTATCACAACACACACTGAACAGATACAAGCACTAAGCATTTCACAGATGTTAATGTGATTGTTTCTTGTTTTGTCACCCAGAAAAGGAGATGGTGATAGGAAGATGGATCCCAGGTTACAGCTGTCAGTGCTAAAACTGACTCCTTCCCTCATTAGTGCCAATACCACCACAGGCTGGCACAGAACAGAGGGCTCTACTTTGTACATACTTGTGGGCACCCCTCTCCTGGAAGACATCAACTCTTTGTATTGTATCTACTCTACAAGTGTACTGAACTTCAGCCTTCAGATCTACCACCCAAAAACTGTTCCAAATGCAGAACCTATTTAGTATTTCAAAAGGAGAGAGGAAAAAAAGATAGAATTTTCTGAGGAGGGTAGGGAGGCAGGTGGACATAAAAGTGTAAAACGAAAGCAATATTCTACCTTCTGTACTGCTAAGACTTCCCAAGAATAGTCAGCTGCAAAAGATAGGACTACTTGCATCTTCACAAGATGAATGCCACACACTGCATATTAAAAGTAAAACTCAGGATGGAAAAAATGGTTTCTAGAATTTGAAAAAAGTATCAAGCTTTTCTTCCCCTCCCCAGCTTTTTCCTCACCTTACTGAAAGATGAGGTAACCCTGCTCTGGGAGCCTTTGTGAGCAGGCCCACTGGAATCACTAGCAGGGACAGCAGTAGCATTATTTTTTTAAAAAGCCACCAGAGGTTTGGAGGGCTCTGACAAGCCCTCTGTCATACTCACAATCTTCAGTCCTGACTGGGGTGCTCCTGAAGAAGGAGTGAGGAGCTGCTTAGCTATGGCTTCCCTCTGGGTCAGGCTGCTCGCGCTCAACACCGTATGAGATCCATCTTCATTGATGACCATGGAGGCCCCAGGGTGAACCTTTGGGCCATTTATGACAGCCTGCCTCAGCTCTTTGACATTCCAGGGAGTGACTGGCTGAGGATAAGTCAGTCTGGTAGCAAATACCTAGGCAGGAGGGAAAAGAGGTGAGAATAACAAGCAGTTCAGCTTTGGCTTCGAACAGTATTAAATCACTGAGAAACAGCATCCAATACTAACTCATACAACATAAACTTAAATTACTGTAAGCTCTTGGATGTATCTCCTCAATCTATTGTCATGCCAAATAAATAGGCCTCTGTCAAAATCCTTTACCATGACAAAACAAAAAGCACAAATTTAATTTTTGTGTCATCCTATGTGATTAAAAATCATGAAGGATGAGTGAAATTGGTGATGTTATTATGGCCTTTTCTTACGGGCTGCCATAGCTGTTACAAGATACACTGTACAAAGACCACAGGAGAAACAGGATTTAAAGTTTGCACCAATTCATAACCCCAGGAAGCAAGTCCAGTTTGGTTTTTTTTTTAATCCTCTTTCCCAGCTGTGGTGTTGAGTATAACACTAAGAATTTCCTGCTATTCAATGCTCTTTCTCTATTAACAGACAGTGGTAACGTACAGCTACGACACCTGGGGAGGAAACTGTCCAGATGAGTCTGAAAATCTCTACGTTGTGCACTGCTTGCTATGTAGCTGCAAGCGTTGCAGTGGAGCTCGGTCCCCAGCTGCAGCAAAAATCAACTCTCCTTTGTTCTTACCATAGGAATGCCAATCTCATTGGTACCAATGTACATGTCGGGGCAAATGACTGATCGAGCGGCGAAATCCACCCGCTTTCCCATCATGTGCTTGCGGAACAGCCCTTCCTTTTTCTCCAGCAGCTTTGGAAACAGACAGAAGTTCATTATTAAAATGGGAAAGCATGCACCAGCAGACAGATTCTCCAGATATTACAGTGAGGAATATCACGAAATTGCCTACATACTATCCACAAATGTTTCTCTTTTTTTCTTATTCCATCAACTTCTCTTAACTGTCTGTGACGCACAAAGTCCAGAGCCTCTAAGGTTCTGCCTGCCACCCACCTGACGAATCCCAGGGTATTTTTCTGTCATTAGTTTGTCCAGGTCACTGTCAAACACAATGTTGACATGGCTCTGAAGACGAATCCAAGCGTTGTAGAGCTTATCTGCAATGGTCTGTCCTGGAATCGCTGCCAGGACAGAACGGTCCAAAGGTTCGTTATCCTCTCCTGTCTCCTACAGAAACAGAAAGCAAAAACTTGAACTTACAAAAAACACTTTCTGTGTAGTAGGCCAGAATTACACTATTAAAGACCAAGTGAAACACGGGCCACTATTTTACACCTCATTAAAGACTCTGATTTGTTGGGTTTCTTTAAAAAAAAACATTAACCATGTAAACTTAACTTTCAAATTCTTACAACCCAGTGCCTCAGACAGGTCTACTTTAGAACAGACTTGGATGGGAGAACTCCAAACATCATGTCTACATATACCAGTGGGATTCTAAAAGATGATTGCTAACCAGTCATCTCCTGATAACAGTCCTCTTACCAAATCAGACGTTACTGGTTAGTCAGTCTGTGCTATAAATCACTGTGTTACCTGAAAGTCCTATTCTTAGATAAAAACAATGTAAATCCAAAAGCTTTTATCACCTACATCACTTCGTTTCCACCCCCTAAAAGTCTACCAAGCATACCAGTCACATCGAAATGCATTAACCTGCTGTCACCTCAAACTTTTTAGAACGTATCCCCACCTAGTGGTTGAATTCGGAGTAACCAAAAATCGTTTCAAAACGTTTTGCACTTGAACTGTAAACCAAGCTCAGCTGAAACCAAGTCCAGCATCAACGAGCCCTCAATAATACAACTCATGAATGTGAAAAGAGGCATGGCAGCACACATTACTGTTTCCCACTACATGACCATGTGAACTGATTGGTAGCAAACAAGCTTTATTATTAATTCACGTTATTGGTAAATATTTTGGTTCTATTTAGACATCAGTGGTCAAAAATAATGACGACCACGACTGGCTCTAGCTGGCTGAGAAGATAACTTGGCTTTTTGCCTCCCATCATGAAAGAGTTGTGAAAAGAAAAGAAAAGAAAAGAAAAGAAAAGAAAAGAAAAGAAAAGAAAAGAAAAGAAAAGAAAAGAAAAGAAAA
>WTSP01003699.1:32661-72723 GCA_025331215.1 Actenoides lindsayi | reverse complement strand
GGAGACCTTCTTGCTCTCTACAGCTCCCTGAAGGGAGGTTGGAGTGAGGTGGGTGTTGGTCTCTTCTCCCAGGTGACTGGCTATAGGACAAGAGGAAATGGGCTTAAGTTGCACCAGGGGAGGTTTAGGTTGGATAGGAGGACAAATCTCTTTCCTGAGAATGTGGTGAGGCCTTAGAACAGGCTGCCCAGGGAGGGGGTGGAATCACCATCCCTGGAGGGGTTGAATAAACATCCAGATGTTACACTTCAGGACAGGGTTTAGTGGTCCTGAGAATGTTTAGTAGATGGTTGGACTTGATGCTCTTGAAGGTTGTTTCCAAGCTTAATGATTCTATGATTCTATAAATCCAAGTTAGCAAAGCAGCAATGATTAATGCATGCAGCTATCAGATCTACAGTATTTACTCCAAATGTAATACAAAGAGCATTTTAACTTGTAGTCAAGAAGACAGACGGTATAGGAGAAAAGAGTAAGTTGAGCATTACCTTTTCAACTGGAAACTAATCCTGAACCCTTCAAGGTCCGATTTCAAAGGGTACTGAAATGAGCAAAAGAAGCCCCAAAGGATGACAGAGTATTACAGATACATCCCTAAATCACTCTGCTAGCAAATCAGCAAATTGATCATGGTGAGAATGGACCATAAAGCAGTCTACATACACAAAAGGATAAAATAAATTAGACTTCACTGACCAGATACTGTCTTCTCCACCTCCAATAGCATGCTATAAATCTGTCCATACCCTATTCTTAAATACTTCAATGTAAAACCTGATACAGCCTGGAGGTACATTCAGTAGAGGCTTATCCATTATAATTTCTAAGTGCCCAATTTTTCCTTATTTCCTGATGGCTCTGATTGCCCTTGGCTGAAGGACTCAGCTGTTTGTGAACCAAGATCCTGCTTGGTGCATTAAAGCTGCATAACCCTGATTCTGTTTTCCTAATAAAGCTGTTGTTGGGAGGTGGTGGTGAACATGTCCATCCTCATGGTGAGAACACCCAAGAGTTAAAACCATCCAAGGCAAGACGAGTGAAAAGAAAGGCAGAAAAATAACAGCAGAGGTGTATTATCTAGCAGTTCTGTCATTCAAGAGGGAAAATACATTGACACAAAAAAGGTATGAGACCCTAATTAAAAAAAATCAGAAGGTGGCAGCTCAGCAGCACCAAGGATCAGCCTGTTCCAGGGAGCAATGAAGATGAGCCTTTCCCTGTCTGATTGATGAGTGCCTTGCCAACAGAAACACTGTGATGAGCATATTAATGCTTACCCTGCTAGCTCATTAAACTTTGATATCTACCATGTATAATTAGCCAACAAAGAATTGCTGTGGACTCTTTCAGTTGCCTTCATCCTGACTGGAGAGTCTCTGTGTGCACGCTAAAGTTGTCTGAATCAGGTATGCTGGAAAAGAAGAGATACAGTCCACACAACCAAATCTTTTTAGTAGCCCAAGAAACCTTCTCTGTGTCTTCTCCCACTTGCAATCACCCTTTTCTGTGCTCTCACCAAGAGGTAGCTAAACGAAATTCTGGCTCTGAAGCAAACCAAAAGGAGGAGTGGGTCAAGGCAGCAATGATTTCTGGATCACTGCTGCTGAATTTCCTCCTCCCATCACAACTCTCATACTGCTGCTCAGACATAGTTTAAAAGGGGTAGATGTTCCAAAGCATCACTGAGCAGTAAATAATATTCCTTGGTTCTGACACAACAAGACACCCTCAAGCACCTTGCAGAAGAATTTCAATTTGTTCTCTCAGGGTCAAATCTAATCATTTGTTGATGCTTCTCTCAAAAATCTGAAGATTAAAAAAAAAAAAAAAAAAGAAAGAAAAAAACCCCCCACAAATCAGGCAGTTTCAGTCAACCAATCAATACGATGAAAACTGAAAGGAATATGTATCAACACTTTGGGATCTCAAAGTGAGCAAAAAAATCTAAAAAGGACATACCTAAATAAAAGGCACTGAGATGTTAAATGGTTCAAATACTACTGTAACCTTAGTTGTATTGAAACTTGGCTATCAAAGTTATGAGAAACACCACCCATATTTCTTATTTTTGTAGTGCAATGAAAGTGCTAAAGTCATATACAAAAGAAAAATAATCCTTTTAAATCAAGATTTACAGATTGCCACCTGGCTTTTAATTCATCTCCTTTCTTAAATTAACAGGCTGTGTTGCTGGAAGAGAAGAACATTAATGGCCCAAGACAACAGTGTCATCTCCTACTACAGAGTAAATCTTGAAGAAAAAAAAGAAAAAAACCAAAGCATTTGTTTACAATAAATCACCAGGCTTGGCTGAGTTGGCTGTCTGCATGGCAGGTATTTATTGCCTCAGACAATCCTTACAGAGAGACAATACCTGGCACCGACTGGTTAAAAATAAATTAAGAAAGGTACTTCCAGCAAAAGAAACAAATAATAGTGTTCAATATTTTCTTTCTGGTTAAGGAAGGAACAGGCTCTTGAGCAGAGGGACTGCAAAACAGAGATGTGTTTAAATCACAGTGCTGAGCTGTGAATTCCACCCTCAGTCAATTCTAGTGTCAATTGAACAATATTTATTACTATTTCATTTTTATTTCATTTCATATTTCATTTTATTCAGGAAACACACTATATCATTTTCAAGAGCCAGTCATCTCGGAAGCCTCCTTTTTCAGGCACAGAGTGCTCAGCTTCTGCTGAGCTCCAGTCGGAGACACTTTAGACATGATCCCACAGTCACTACGACCACTACAAAGCATAAAGTACCAAAGTTTTCCTGCTGGGAGTTCCAAACCCATGGGGCTAAGCAACAGTAGGTCTGCTGGCAAACACGTGTTTTCAGCGCTCAGCACACGGACCTGACAGACAGTCCAAAGTCAACTGTCATCCAAACATTGACATAGACTGGTAAAGTTTAGCACAGCTGGATTAACAACGGCTGCACTTTTAACCTTTACATCAGTACATAAAGGAATCCTGCAATCTGTTCTGCTAAAAATACTTCAATGGACACAGACTTAGTTTTTTTGAGGGGAATTAAGTGCAATATTAACCAATGGGGTAGTGTAGCTACTCTCAGGCTAAAGCTAAGAAAGGATTACAAAGTTTAGCAAATGTCACAGATCTTCCACTGCTGACGTTTGTGGTTTCCAAGATAAAAGATAAGACCAGAGGGAACAATGCAATTGTCTATTCTGAGCTACTCCATGACATCAGACCCTTTCACTTGGTGCCAAAGGAAAATCCTTCTTTCTTAGTGCGTTCCTACCCTCGACTTCTTCAACCTGTCATTGAGCTAGGTCAAATATTTTCTAAGGGCTGTGGTAGTGACCCTACTTAAGATTGCATCTGAGCTGAGTCTGGTGTTTCATACAAAGAGCTTTATAAAAGAAATGTTCACAATCCTTTCGGTTTGTGTGGCAGTTTTCAGGAAGAAAACCCAAGAAAAATCTTAAGCAGTGGTATCAGAGTTCAGCTTTGTTGCCAGAAGATCTTGCCTTGCCTTTGACCAAAAGACTATCTGCTTTCCTAAAGAAGAATGAAGTTTCTGATTTTTTAAATCTCAGTGCCCAGCATCTCTCACAACAGTCAGAACAATCCCTGATGCCTGTGGTAGCTCTCTCCCTCCTTGCTGTACAGAGGCTGGGTATCAACTGAAACAAAGGATGGCAGTCTCAGAAACCAGTTTAGATTTCATGGAAGAGGAAAATATGCTTTTGTGGGCCTTTTGTTTTATGTTTGCTTTCCTAAGAACTTTTCAGATAAGTTTTACGGGGTTATGATAACCTCATCTCCTTTTAAAAAAAAATTCTAGAAAAAATGTTCATTTTCAGGGAGAAAAAAAAGAATTGCATTTTGATTACATTTTTTAACCTTGAAATTTCTACCTACACCAGAGGGGTGGTCCCTGACATCCAGATACGTCCTGTGTGTGGATAAAATAATAAAATAAAATAAATAAAATGCAAGGAAAATAAAATAAATAATAAAATAAAACATCATATAATGAAATAACATTAAAAAAAAAGATAAATGGTGATGAAAGATGATGAAAGATGATAAAAAAGATGATAAAAAAGATAAAATATGATAAAAGATGATAAAAAAGATAAAATATGATAAAAGATGATAAAAAAAGATGATAAAACATAAAATAAAATAAATCAAACCAAAAAAATTTGTTCAACACTGTTCAGTAATCTGTGAAACACTGAAACAGGTTGCCCAGAGAGGTGGTCAATACCCCATCCCTGGAAACATCCAAGGTTTGGTTGAACTGGGCTCTGAGCAACCTCCTCTAGTTGAAGATGTCCCTGCTTCTTGCAAAGGAGTTGGACTAAATGACCTCTGAAGATCCCTTCCAACCCAAACTATGATTCTGTAGCACGGAGCTGAGCCTGGAGTGAGTCAGCAACAGCCAAAGGAGCTACCACGTGTATCCCAACCCACCCCAAAACACTTGCACGCAATAAAATACAAATGAAATCCAGAGCTTAAGTGAGAGCTAGAATTTCAGTAAATTCTTAGCACACAGATTAAATCCTTCAGATAAACGAGTGACAAACACAAGGAGCTAATAGGAGAACACATGATATAATGCACAGGAATGTGTTTAATGCACATAAGAGGGACCTGCACTGTATCTCTCACTTGGCAGCTGCTGGACAGTTGCATCTCCCGGTGTTCTAGTTAAGCATCGATACCTGGGCTTGCTATTTACTGAATAAAGAAGCTCATGACACAGATGTTGAAATCTGGTTCTGTGGTTAAAGGTCACTGAGTTAGTGTCCTCAGCAAGAGGGTCCAAGGGACAAAGACAGAGCTCGTGACAGAAACCCATGACAGAGAAATGAGTCAGACTTCTGTTTTCTGAGTGGATAGGCTTTTTCCATACAGCACTGGCCATCTTTCCCATGAAACTCTTCAGAAGGTGGGAAATCAGCAGTGGACATGAGAACGGGGAAGATTTAATTTGATCACGCAGCTGGCATGCATTATTACAGCTGAAATTCCTGCATTTTCTTTTCATTTTGGCTTCTCATTTCTTTTGTTCACCCTCTTTTTCATGTGCGTTATTGCAGAGTAATTGCTGACAGTCACTACTTCAGCTGTGGGACTCTATCACAGCAGGATTAACCAAATCACAATAGCAGAGCCCATGCAGCATCAGCCCCCTTCCTTTTCACATCCCAGAGGCAGATGGCAATACAAAATGAATGTTCTCATATTGTTAAGGCTTATGCTTTTTCACCTGCAAGAAGGATTTTTGCTTTGGTTCAAGGAGGGAACTGATTTTACAATTGCAATGGAAAAGATGAATAGGCTCTACATCAAGGTGACTAATATGTTCTGTAAGTGTGAAAAGCAGGGATTTGTTTCATCTTTCTTTTTTTATTTTTCAAATTAAAGTTGTCAAGAACTGGGTTTGCTTTGCATATAGCCTTGTATTAAGACACATGTGGATTATTAGCATGAATCCTTGCAACAGAAACATATGATGATACAATCCCATGTCGGAGATGCTTTTTTGTTTTAATCCCACACACAGACTGGGAGCTCCCATGATATTCAGATATGTTAAACTGGCGCATGACAGCTAACACAGGATTATTGCCTGTGGCAAGGCACTACACTTGATGCAGCCAGAACTAACTTTCTCAAGATCTTTGAGATACAGCAGAAAAGGAACCTGGGCCAGAACAACACAGCAGAAGAATTATGCAAGAACAAACTGGAGATACGAATCCTTTTTACAAGATTTCTCCCTGCAAAGATGCTTCTTTAGGGTGATGGAGTATCTCACTGTTACTTGCTAAGGAGACATCCTACAGCTGAATGATAAAAGCCATTTTTAGTTCTGATGCAGATAGAAGCAAAGAAGGTTCTTACTACGGTCAACTAGAATGCAATGTATAGCCATGGAAAACCGTGTCCTTCTTTTGGCTGTTACAGCAAAACCAAATTCCTCCTGACAAAGCTGCTTTCATCCCAGGCAGCTCTTGGGCTGTACAGGAAAGCTATTGCAAGGTGAACCCCAGCATGGACAGCCAGCACATTGCTCCCAATCTCCTCTTGTGGTTCTCATCCTGCTCCAAGTGACACCAACTCTCCTCACACCTCGGTCCCTTCTAACCTCTAAAACGTGTAGGTGATACTGGAAATCAGTGGAGAGAAGCAGGAAGCACTGAGCTACAAGTACCACCAGTTAACCTAATTAGACTATGAGTAACTTCAAATCAGTTTGGGCTGACTAACTGTGGAGTGGATAACTGACTAAGGAGAGGTGGGAGGCTGTGTGAGGACACACAGCACAGCTACCATTTCAAGCTCCTTCCCAGTCCCACCTCCTTTCTGGAGAAATGAAGGCAACAGCAGCAGCAGAGTGGGAAGAGAAAGCAGGAAGGAGCAAGCAGAGCTATTGACCTATCCCAGCCTGCATGTTACCCACAAGATTTCTGGTCTTAATGACTGGGTACAGTGGATTAGAGCGCACACACCAGCAAAGAAAGTAAAATTAAGGCCAAGGCAGAAGAACAAATCACTGTGGCTGCAAATGATTCCAAAAGCACAAATGCTTTTAGCACCTATTCGAATGAATCATAATCTTTCCTTTAGGCAACAGCAGAGTGCAATACCCTAAATGCTATTTAAGATACTTTGATTGCAATGAAAATATTTACAGCTTCTGCAATATTGCATATATTAATTGCTCTTTACTGTCCTATAAAAGCGTTCAGTACTGATAGAGCCAACGATAGCAGATTGTTTTAAAGTTCTGATTAAACTCAATCAGAATTAATTTAATAAGCTGCATTTTCAGCAAACACTGGGAGGCTTCTCTGTTACAATCAAATCTCCTGCAAGGAGATGACGCTGGACAAACAGGAACTGAAACATCACTCATTACAGCTTACTTGTCAGATCTTAATGCTCTTCTCCTTCTACCAACTGGCCCAAGTCCACTTCCCTCTAAGAGACCCAAACATTTAGCCATTACATATATATTTAACATTATATATATAGCATGCTATGATTATCTCTCCCCACCACTGCTCCAACTGCTCCAGTCTTTCAGCACCACCTTCACCTTCTCCCCTGCCAGCTACTAGCTCTGCAATAACTTCCCCGAAATATAGACCATACAGCTTCCCCTGGAGAGGAAAACGGGAGTATTTCCCCAGGAAAATAGTTTAGGCACTGACGTTTCTGTTAATTCCTTCCAAGCAACATGAACCTGTTGGCTTCTACACCTTAAACTTACTGAAGATCAAAACAAGCTTTAGTATCCCAGCAAGAGAAGACGAGATGTGCCTCAGATGATACTCAGTCTAACTGCTCTGGTGTTCCATCCTGATGTTTGCAATCTGTTCTCAGCACCGTGACAAACAGCTCCACACACAGCTCTAATTCCAGATTGGTGCTAAGAAAAACAAGAGTTGTAATAATATCTGGAGTTTTCCCACTGCCTGTGATTGTGCTAGAGTACAAACGATGTCTGGAGGCTGGGCAGGAGACGGAGATTTTATTTTCTTCTTACAGATGATTCACACCATCTCCTTTTGCCCTTAGGATTGCTCCCCTCTAGTGCCAGCAGAGACAAGCATAGCCGATTTCTTCCATGGCTACCACATGGTGACACATCAGTGCTAGCTGCTTTACCCAGAGAAGGGTATCAAATGCAAAGCAAGTAACAGCACGGAAAGTGAGTGAGCGAGCAGAATCCGTGGGGCTCATCCTTAGCAAGCTGAGCAGTTTTGCTGCTATGATATGCAAGAACTGAAGATCTCCAGCTGCAGAAAAAAAACCCAACCCACCATTTGAACAGCATACCAACATCTACCTCACGTTCTGGGGGACAAGTTCTGGGACAGGCATTTTCAGACAGGGTGACTGAGATAAGGGTAGCTTCATGGTCTCAGCGTGAGCCAGATGTCACTTTTGTTGGAGGTACTTTAACATACTGTAGCACTTCAGATACACTGCACAACAACAGACCCAGCATCATTATTTTTATATTTTTTTATATATTTTATATATTTCTTTGTGACAAGGGCTCTTTATGCTTATTACCAAAATCCTACAGCATGTTGGCTGACTGGATCCACATCTCAAGACACAGACTAATTTAGCTATAAACAGTGTAGATGTACAAATACGGTTAAAAGCCTAAACCTTTCTAGTAGCAACTTAAGGTGCTGCTCAGATTGCTCTAAAGGAGTCAAAACCAGCCTGTGGGATTGTGGCAAAAAAACCCTCATTTATCTCCCCTGACTAAAGAAAGAGGTTAAGTGGATAGCTCAGATCTTGACCACAAGAAGGTAAGCATTCAACAAAATCCAACCAACAAACAAACAATTCAAGCAGAATTAACCCCCCCTTCTGGCTCTCACTGTCTTACACTCACAATCTCCTTGCTTTACATGAGACAGCTTCTTGTGTTAACCAAGGACCTGCCTTTGGGGAGAATCTCTCAGAGGTCATGAGTTACACTGCTTGTGGAGTGCAACAGAAAGTGACTGTACTAGAGACGTGTTTGGTGGGTTGGTTTTTTTTTAAGTAGACAGCTACTTTCCTAGATTGTGATGGATCTTCTTATTTGTAATAATATTTTGCCTTCTGTAGCATTCTGGGTCTCAGCGTGGCAGAGTATTTTGCAAATATTTAATTAAGCCTTATGATGTCCCACCAAGGTTGGCAGGTAGGTGTTTCATAATGGCATCAGATACTTAACTTACACACACAGACACAAAACCCGGTCATTAGGTTAGGGGCAGAAGTGGAACCACAGCATGGAAATTTCTTTGCCACTTTTCCAGCCTGACTACCTGAGGAGTCTCTGACTTTGGAGAGTTTTGGATGGACGGTGCTATGTCAGGAGGCAGTAAAGCTGACAGCTAGAGAGGAAGGTGAAAAAGAGTGTGTTATGGCAACCTTCCCAGGATTTCGGGCGACAGAAGTCAGACCACCTAGCCTTTGGCTTCATTCACCAATGGACATAATGGCATGAGATTATTCTCCATCTCTGAAGAGGCTATGGACAATCACAGCGCCCGAGTGCAGTGTGTTCTGTTCTGGCATCCAGAACAGCATCCTGAAGCAGAACAGCAAGGTCAAACCCTTGTCCACAGGAGCTGGCAGAGCTGGCTGTGTAGCTGCAAGCTGGTGTATTACACGCAGTTCTCACACTTCCCCTGGCCTGTCATAATCTATGTTCACAGCATCTGTCTCACTAAATTACAGAGACATGTGCAGCCTTGAACAACAGAAAGGAGGAATTAAAAGCGAGGAGGTCGACACTGAGATCACTCTTGAGTGAGGTCTCAGCCCACTGGCTAATGAAATCAAAACTCATCTGGGGATTTATCCACAGGTCCCATTTATCATCATCTGTGTGTCTAAAACTGACTCTTTAAATCCTACCTGAATCCATCCTTCTTGTTCTGCTCCAGGTTTCTGATAACCCACTGGTTTGCAGAAGTGGCTTAAGGGAGCCACAGGACTTGTCTTTGCTCACACAGCGTTTCTAAGTGTCTTTGGCCAGTAGCTTTGGCTTTGTCTGCCCTATTTTAGTGACACGAAGTTAAGAGCTGGTAATTTGGTAGATGGTAAAGTTTCCTGCTTGTTGCTCGAGACTTAGCTCTGAGTCTCAGCTCAGTCCAGACTTCTTCAGACATATGAACTAAGTCACTTCTCTGTCACATACTATGGTACCCAACCTTTAATAATGTGGCAACAGAACTTCCCTGCCTTGTAAGTAAGCTCTGAAGTAGGACATTCATCAAATTAATAACATTTTGCACAGGTACTGATGAGCTAAATGTTACCTAAATGCTGCATTTAGATAAACACAAGTGTGAGGCAATCTTCAATTGCCATGGTCTTAATTCTTCCATCTTAGCTTTCCTATCTACCAAGGCACGCAGCAGTATCTGAAGGAGAGGCCAGATGTTCAGGGCTCCTTGTGTACCTTCCACACTGCTGCATTGGTACAGACTGTTTAAGCTTCTTACTCATTCCTTTTTTTTTATCCCTTTTTGCCATAAGCCTTGATTAAGTAACAGCACAGGGAAAAACAAATCCAATGGACAGAGAGGAGAGGAACACCTGCCAGATAAATATAACTGGTATATATGCACCCATCTGAGCCAAGAAGTGTGGGCAATTAAATAAATCATTTAATCCATCCCTCCCAAATGCAATTGGGACATTCTAGTCAATCACTACACACAACAGATTTAAAGTTCTCTTAAAGAAAGGGTTTACTGCAGGATTTTATACATCTTAAGAGGTTTTATCTCTGCTTTTAGAGGAACGTTGTTAGGGGCTGATGAAATTACCTATTCCACAAGCCCACTTTGCATTAGTAGGATGCACTGCAAGTTATTTGGCTAATGTGCTGCGTTTGGAGAAGACCAACAAGAGCCAGGGAAAGAGCCACAAGACGTAGCTTTGCTGTCACTTCTTAAAAGCCCCAGTCTTGTTTTATTGTGGCCATATTTACAAATGCATATGCTGGCATTTCCAAGCGAGATTTATGGTGGCTTGCTAAATGCAGAGGATTCCTTAAAGTAACCATGAAACACTTGGCCTAACCTAGCTTTCTGGAGACCTAGGGGCTTTTTAGTGGGACTAAACAGCTAGAACACATCTGAAATTCAAACCATTTAAAATCGGGATCCCCTTTTCAACAGTATCATGTCAAAAGGCCTTAAATAACCTGGTGAGAGTCTTGCACAGAGACCACACCACTAACCAGTCCTGCATACCTGATCTAATTCTTTCTGTGGCTTGGGGGAAAAAAAAAATGGCCTTAACAAACATGTCACTGGTCAGCAAAGTAACTGAAACACTTTCTTCTGGAAATCCCTGTATTTACCACCCAAAAAATAAAATAAAAGCTTAATAAGTAAATGCCCACCATGTGCAGCCATTGTGCTCTGAGCACAGCTCGCAGATGTTGCAGAGCAGATGTTGAGATGTCTCATCACTCAAGTGTATCGTCAACTTGTCCCAACATAAGTTTGAGCTTTCTGCGTAGAGCTATCAAAGACCAAGAGGTCCTACAATGTTACTTGAGCCCCACCACATAATTCACCCTGGGGCAAGCAGGAGTCACCCTGTTCTGCTGCTCTGCCTGTGAGGCACCCCTGGCACAATCTGTTCAGAGTCCCAGGAGCACCCAGTGGGTGAGAGATGTGTCTGGGGTGCTGGGGTGTTCAAAAGGAGGACTACAGCATTTGGGAAGATGTTTGAAAGAGAAGTCTGGAAGGCAAAAAAAGGAAGGGAAGAGCCTTTGAGCACTGGGGAACTTTTTCTCTCTCTACAATGACCTGGGGTTCTACTGGTTTCCCATTGCCCCCCAGTCTTTTAACATGAAAGTAAACATCATTCAGAAAGGGAAAACAAAGATAGTTCTCACCAGGCAGCTAAAATCCAAACTATAACCCCCTTGGTCCCTGAAACAGAGGTGTGTGTGGGGGTGTCTTATCTCAGAGTCCTGAGATCAATTGACTTGGAAAGATATTATGAGAATGCACAATTTAAAACCACCCAGGGACGTTTTGATTTGCCTCTGGCTGAGGACAGGAAAAAAAGAAAAGAAAAAAAAAAAGAAAGAAAGAAGGCAGTCATAGGGACAAACAGTCCTTTCAGGACATCAGCCTAAAATAGCTTTCACGTAATCTTTATGTCCTGCAAAGGTGAAATAAATCTGAGGGACAGCAGACAGGACACAGCAACCTAGACTAGCATAGGTCCATTTTCTTTCTACATCATCTATCTGAAATAGCCTTGTGAGTGCTTCATGGCATTTGTCATCTCCACCTACACATACCTCCCGGGGAAAGGCCTGGATAAAGATTTGCATCCCTGAAAATTCTTCATCACTTTCTGATCGCAGCAGCATCTGGTAACCTCCTTGGTTTCCTGCAGAAGGGAGACTGACAGGCAGAGCAGAGAGATTGAAGCAAGAGCATCATGAAGGTCTGAGGATGTATGAGGCTGGGGCGGAGGACAAAGTGAGGGAGGACCCATGAATTCCCAAAGAGGAAGGCTGGGGTGGATGTCAGGGCAAACTTGAGCTGAGAACGGTTGGAAGGTTAAAAGACAAGTCAGAGCAAAAAATCATGTTTGGAAGCTGCTTGCAACACTTATACATTGATTTTCTCTTAAAGCCTTTTAGGTGGTGGCTGCCTGAGGCCAAGCCTGCAAACACCAAGAGTAATATCTGTTTTGCTGCATAACTACAGGGCAGATCCCATCTGAAGGAGAGGTGGGCACCTCTGTGCATTTAAGACCACTGGCCCTGGAGGTCTGAAGCTTTCCTAATGCTAGGCCATCGCCAGGCAATTTTACCTCTGCATTCTGCACCGCAAGCCTCTAAGAGCAGAGAAAGCCCAGCACACACAAACCCTTTTGCAGCTCGATCCATTCCAGTTCAGCATTTCCAGTGTCAGCTGGGGACCTCCTGGTACACGGCACCGAATCTGGAATCGTCACAGCCAGAAACAACGGTGCAGTTCAGGTTTTATCTCAGGCATCACATACACAGCAACCAGACTTTTTTTTTTTTTTTAACCCCTCCAAGCTCCGGGCAGTCGGTGCCACATGACAGAGCAAACAGTAAATCACATTTCTGGTGATGGCAGCACAGATTTCTTCCTTCATGAAACCGAAGCCTTTCTGCACACTCCTCTCAGCCTGGCCATAAATCCCTCTTCACGCTCATTTATCGCACTGTGCCCCGCGAATCCACATGAAGACAGCTTCATAAAAGAACACGCAACCACCCTTCTGCTCTGGAACAGCATAAGAAAAAAAATATAATGCAAACAAGAATGAGAACTGAAGGGATAGTACCGGTGGGAAGTCTGGGCCTGTGACTAAATTAATACGCTGACAGCCACTCTGAAATTTGTCTTTTCCAGCAAAATGATGAGGTAGTCTGAAAGTCTCCATGACAACACCACCCAGCCTTGTGTTACAAGATGCTTATGCAAGAAAGCATCTGAAAGTACAGTGCCTGGGGAAAGCCTTCCAACGAAATAACCTCACAGGGTTCCAGCTGCTTTCCCCACCTTGTTCAGATTATTTTCCACACGTTTCTTTCTTTCCTGAAACTTCAGATAAATAAGGAATTTTGCGTAGACTGCCAATTATATCACTGCTTGTTATTCTCAATGAGAAAGGCATGCACAGAGATGTCAAATAACATGGAAATACGACACATTTTTTTTGTCTGATGAAAGTGCTAAAACCTGGTGGCTTAGTACAGTTTGTACTTCCAGAAGAGCTGTGTTGGTTGGTTGTCACTGTGGCAGTGTCCAGAAGTGCCAGGTATCAAAACCACTTTTCTCCATAGCGTGTGCTACCTAAAATACAAGCTATCAAATTTAGATGGAATACACAGAATACAAGATTCTTCTGTGGCAAAAAGAGGACATGCTTTTACATCAGGTGTGTCCTCACCCACGGTGGGATTCAGCTGCCTAAATGGAGATGTCCAATGCCATCTGAGGTGTCCCAGCCTTCCCTGCTAGCCTCCAGCTGCTACTCCAGAAGAGAACAGAGCTCCTACAGGTCTTGTGTCACATCTCCCAGCACTGTGTGAATAACCCAGACACCAGAGCATTGAACACCCACGTTAGGAGGCCTGGGGGCAACTGGTATCTGACACTATCAGAGTCACCAAATAGTTTTCAGACACCAGAATTTCATCCCATCGATCTTATCCAGTGCATAGAGCAAAAATATTATCATGACAAAAGTAATCGAGGGCATAATTTAGACCCCCATCTCCAGGAAAAGCCTAGACCTTTCTAACTTCAGGGTCCTTTCCACTGCTTGCAGTGTTACTGTGAAACTGGAGAAGGTTGAAAACAAGTGCAAAAATCAGTGTCTTGAAGCAGCCTCCTGGCTTAAAGGCTGGCTGAGTTTCCCAGCAAAGCTTTCCACTAGGATCACAGGAACACAGGTGGAGCAGAATATTAAAAGACGTCTTAATATGTTAACATGACTAGAGAATTAGCCTGAAAATAAATAAGCCAGGCAGGGCTTATATAAGCTTTAATATAATCTTTTATCAGAGCCGAGGAGTCCCTAATTAAACTAACTATGGAAAATAGTACTTAATGAATCTGTAAATAAACACCAGCAGGAGAGACAGCAGAGCTAAAGGATATCTATCAGGGAAGGTCTGATCTCCAGAGGAGAGTCGAAAGGAGCAAAGCAAGATCACAACTGCTAGAGCACCCCAGGCTGCCTCACTAATGGACATCCCAAAGGGGTAACACAAATACCCAGGAGAACACCCACAACATTTTACTTCCCTTCACAAACTCTTACCATTCACCTTCATCATCTCTGGTAATTTCAGTGGAGTGTAATATCATTAAACATTCAAAACATTCCATCAGTTCAGATGTCCTTTGAAGTCTCTCCTTTCACACACTACATTTCACTGTGTTCAAACCACTGCTAACACTCCAGCAAGTTCTACCTGGCACTGCCTTTGATAAGAAGGGTGTGTGCGATATCTTGCCAAGACCAGGAAACCACAGCGATGCACGCTGAAAGGTCTAGGGAAGAAGTTACCTGAGTTCATAACAGAAACGAGGTCACCCAGAATGAGTGAACCACTAAACTCCAGTCGAGCCAGAAAAATAGCATGGAAAAAGCTCCGTGGAGGCCAAGACTTCGAATGAGTCAAACAGGGTGGAAAGTTTAGTCATTCTGCTCCAGGGGAAGGTAGGCAACTCCTGTGGAACACCCCTCCACAATAAGACCACACACAGGATTTTAATGGTCTGTTATAGATGCCACCCATGCCTGCATCCTGTTACTCCGTGGTAACTGCTGAGACAACCAGCCTGTACAACAAAGCGTCTGTCCACAACTTCTCTTCTTTCTGTAAATGATTCTGCCTTTCCTCTAGGACTATGTGCCACCACGGTTTTCCCAGCAGCACTGCAGGAAATTCAAGTAAGCCACAAAAATAAAGCCCACACTCCCAAAACAACCCACACTTCCAGACACCCATGCCTGGATGTTTAGTCCTCCCTCAAGTCTTCACTTCTCCTTCCACATATTGACAACTAGTACTGTCCTTGGAGGACTTCCTCTCCTTCAGTCCTCCTCGGTGGTGTTCAACTAACAGAGGGTTGTTGAACAGCTCATTTCATCCCCTTTTAGCTAGGCTGCAATGCTGTCCCACAAAACTTTCTGCACTAGGACCATACATTGTAGTTAGAGCACTTCAAGGTGCAACGTCCTGTATTGCTCACAGCTTTCCAGCTCTCCTCCTTCACTGTCCACCAGCCTCTCTCAAAGAATTTGAGCTCAACAGTAATTTTATCTTAGATCTTTTATTTCCATCTTGGTCTCAATTTTTTTTTTTTTTTTTTCTCTTTTTAAAAGCAAACTGCATTTCAGAATTTTCTCATCCCTAACAGTCAGACCTGACCAGCTGAACCTATTAATTGACCCACACTAGTCAATCCCATGTGGAGAAGGCTGCATCATGTCTTAAGACCAGTATCATTACAACAATCTACCACTACAGAAACCATCCTTTCCCAGATACTCTCTGGAACAGCTTCTGCTGCTCTAGAAGCACCATAGAAACATAGAATCATTAAGGTTGGAAATTACCTTCAAGAGCATCAAGTCCAACTGTCTACTAAACATTCTCAGGACCACTAAACCATGTCCTGAAGTGACACATCCAAATTTTTTTTAAACCACTCCAGGGATGGTGATTCCACCCCCTCCCTGGGCAGCCTGTTCTCTCACCACTCGCTCAGTAAAGAATTTTTTCCTAATGTCCAACCTAAACCTCCCCTGGTGCAACTTCAGCCCATTTCCTCTTGTTCTATCACTAGGTACCTGGAAGACCAACACCCACCTCACTCCAACCTCCTTTCAGGGAGCTGTGGAGAGCAAGAAGGTCTCCTGTCAGCCTCCTCTTCTCCAGGCTAAAAGACGAATCAGGCAATGAGATCCAACATCTAAACTGGGAGTGAATCTCAGTGTTGCTGTAAGTCAGCATGACTATATCCCTTTCAATTAAATGACCCATATGATTGAGAAACACGAGAATAGTAAGTGGCATTCAAATACATGTGGTAGCTCACTGCTGAACGTGGCCTATCAGGAGCTGCTGTCCATGGGAAGAAGTTTCCAAGGGCGAGGGATCTATTTTTCAAAGGACGTTGTAGACTACTCTAAATTCTAACCTCAGAAAGGCTGCAATTATGTATTTTAGAAAGCAGATGGCCAGGACAGGATGTGGTAAAAGACTGTAAGATAATGAATGCTCTGGAGAAGATTCTTTCTTCCTCATGAGTCCAGATAGATATTGAAAGAAATTAAGAGGTGAAGAATGAAAGGGAGATCAAAGGAATGTAATTTCTAACTCACCATGTGATTAAACTGTAATTAATTGCTACAGGATGGGGATGAGGCCAAAAAATAGCAGAATTCTAAATGGGCTAGAACATCTACATAGGTATCAGAAGTACACACAGTTATTTTTATTGATGATTAAAATTTTTAATTAAAATAATTCACCCTATCACAATATTAAGAAGGGATGTTAAATCTCATGCTGTAGGGCTTAAGAGAATCTCCAGATATTAAGGGCGCTGGATGAGTCCCAGCTCACAGAGCCGATTATTCACATCTCCCAATTGTTAATTCTGACACTTCAATCCTACCCTATGGTTTCAAATGAATGGGGCTGAGTCTCTGCTTCTCTCAGGCTAATTGAAATTTCTCAGCCCTGAACCATAATGTCCTTATGCCCAGAGATCTGCAGGTGCTGAAGGACACATTCCTACCTATTACTTCAAAACATACCTCGTGAGCAATCGTACGATTATTTTTCAGGCCAAAGGACAGGATAGAAGGTAAATTATATCCAATTATCTCCTGTTGCCCTCTCTGATATAATGATTTCCAGCTTCTCTTTAAAACTTATCACCTTCCTGGTTTTTCATTAGCGTGATACTCACTTGGTAGCAAAAATAAATAAATAAATAGATAGAAATTCAGAGTGGCTTACCATGGAGACATAACTGTATATAGAAATAAAGCGTGACGTGTGGAAAGCAAGGACTTAAAAGCAGAGATATTACCTTTTATTGGATCAATTCATGGCAACTCCAGTAATGGTTTCCGTCTCGCACGTGTCTTTGACCTGCTGATGCTGACTTAAATGTACTTCTTCACATCCCCAGTTAAACGCTGAGGCTCACGACTTCAACATTCAGATCAATAATCTCCTGCAACAGATTGAAGTGAATTTAGGGCAGGGCAAACTGTAATATACCGAATCCCTAGGGAGCCACCTTGTATCGCTTCAAAACAGTTACAGCTCAGGCATCGTAAAGCCTACCTTGATCGTACTGCTCTGCCAGCATCTTCCAGTCTTATTTTGGAGAAACTGCTTCCAGGGATGACAGAATAAGCCTCTTTCCCTCTTTAATTTGACTGCTTAGGGTGCCAATTAGCAGAGGTTGATAGGAACTTCAGTATGATGAGAAATCAATTCTATGCCCAAAGATAGAGCTGGAAACTCATTTCCTGTTAGGAGGGGAAAAGCCACGCAGCTAGGTTATTGCAAAAATTAGAAACCCAAGAGAAATGCACAGACTTGAAGCCAGCTAACTCCAGTTGAAGCATATTCTTTTTTCTAGCTGCTCTTGGATTGAGCTTTATGAAGATCAAACTTTATTTTAAAGCTGCATGCTTAGCTGGGAGGACTAGTTGGTCACCTTTGCCAGATTTCAGTCGGTTCTCCTGCATATCTAGTGGGTTTGAGCCTACAGCAGACTCAAGTAAGAGAGGGCTGAAAGCATATCTATCCCTGACATTGCAGCGTAGGAGGGTGCAGCCCTACTACAGCAGAAGAAAAGGTTGTCCCCCACTCCAGAATGACTTTCAGACCAGACATGGCTTCCTTGTGTTTACCTTTATCTTCCTTTTAAAAAAGATGACCCTGCAGTTGATGTCTTTTGACTTTCTTTTCAGAGGAGAGAAATGCTTCAAATTAAGTTGGCCAGCCTGCCTTCGTGTATTCTGCAGTTGTGATCTATGGCCCTCAGAGAAGAACAGCCCTTTCACATCTCTTGACTGCCTTCTGGATCTGGGCTAGAGACCTCAACGGCTGTAGATCAGATACGCTGATCTCTGATCATCTTTTTGATGGCTAAGGTATGTCTAAACAGACCCATCATTAGTTAGGAGCTGTTGTTAGGCTCATCCATTTGTATTTTCCAATAACTAATCCCCTCCCACTGGCGGAGCTCAAGGTAACAAAAACATCCCTGATGACTTTCTTTTTTTAGCACCCAAAGTCTGCAGGCACTGGTACCTTCATTTTGTGGATGCAACCACATGTATTTACACACATGTGCATCAGAGCAACTACATATAGGGAACAAACCTTCTGTAGACATCTAAAGGCAACGTTGATTTGATCTTTCCTGGTGTTCATGGGTTGCACTGGATAGCTCAGATGTTTCCTTCCAACTACACATTCCTGTATCTTGTTGGTTGTAAGATGCACTTAATTCCCATCAGTATGCACAGTGCATATGCTCTACTGTGAGTCAACAAGATTTCAGGATGAAAGCCCTCAAAATTAGGAGCTGCAAAATCCTTCTTTAGCTCCTGTTTTATCCACGATGCACCAGAAATAACAATAGTCGTTCCAGGCAATTAACTTGCTGCCTACAGCATGTCCAGTGTATGTAGTTTTGCTTTGAGAGGTCAGAGTAGCTGAGGGTCTAGATCATGTCTTAACCCAGGGACAACCCATAAGCCAGCAATTCCTCTCCCAGTATAGCCAGTGAGGTTCGCATGGGGAAAGCAGAAGGGAAACATAAGCACTCCATAACTGTATTTTCTATACCCAGGCTCCTTACAGAACAGAGTCAGAGCAGCCACAGCTGTGTCTTTCATCCAAAATGTCAATGAATAAACTATCTGCAATCACATGGTAGGCTCAAAATCAGCTCCCTTGCCCTGCTTGTACTGATCTTAATCCACATCTCCCCTCAATCTACCCAGAGGGTTTTGTTCTGTGAAATACCAAGAGCAATTTTGGAAGTAATGTCCGCCTCATGTTGAATTTGGACTGGTTGGGGATTGAGAGTCTAAAAAAAAGATTATGTGAACCCAGCAGCTACACAGAACTTCCTCCTGCCTGCCCCCAGCATTTCCTTAATTTATATTTCCTCCCATATGTACTCAGTGAAGCAAAGACTGCAGGTGTTTTCCCCCTTTTTTTTTTGTCCCAGGGTTAGATTTACCATTAAGCAAAACAATCACACTCACTGTCTCTTTCCTAACCTAAATAAAGAGCGTATTTAAATCAAAGTGAAACCACTCCAATAAACTAGAGGAGGGGAGCTACTCCCTAGTGCTTCTGTGAACATCCTCAAAGCAAGTGCTAAAGTCTTTGCCTTAGATTTGCAGTTGTGTTTCTGTATTTCCTTTGAAAGGAAATCTCCCAAACCTCCATGAGTGCTCTAACTACTGATCTGTTAGATGAAAGGGTCTCATCCTATCTTTCTGTGTCCTGTTCCAGGCCAGGTCTGTAAGGGATGCTCCAAACCTTTCGACCAGACTAAGAGACACAGGTCGATGATCACCACGAGAGGCTGTTGATCTGGATCAACATATGAGCAAATCAGGATTTCCAGATCTGAGGCACTTCGAAACACATTCAAGAGCTGAGTGGTGAGCATCTGAGGAGTTTACCTCTGGAAACTCAGTGTCGGCAGCCTTGACACTTCCAGAGTAAGGCAGTTGAGCAGAGATTCACCGAGCAGCCACACCAAAGCAAGCACTTAGCAAGGCTTACTTACCAAAGTTGTCTTGTCCCCTTGTCTCTCATCATCATTGGTTTTCCAAAGCTGGTTCCTCTGCCTATACGATTTATTTCAAGCAGCCATGTGCTGTTAACAAAAATAGCTCTCTATACTAGCTGACCTGTAACTGAGGAGAGTGAAATTATTGTCCTCTCATTCCTAATTGCTCTTATGAAGTGCAGTTTGTGCTAGTCCCCATTTGATGTGGTGTTTACTGGGTAGTTAATTATTGCATGTAACTGCCCTGTGAAAGTGGGAATGCAAGCAACTTCTCAACGGTGCTCCAGAAAAGCTGGAGATGCTGTATCAAGGTTTTGTCACACAAGGCTTATTGTAATTGATTTTTTCAGAATTATCCCAGCTTAGACTCATGATCTTATGTTGATCAGATCATTCTTTCCATCCTACCTCTGCTGCAGAACTGCACTCAGCTGGTTGTTGCTTAAGGTTGCTGCCTTTTCATTTTAGCCAGGATAGAAATTTCTCCCTTCTACATCCTTTCTTTAACAAAACCCTCTCAAATGGTATTTCCCCTGCGTTGGCTGTGCACACAGATAAAACCCTCTCCTCTGTTCATCTGCTTTCTGCTCTTTGGCTATCACAGCTTTCCTTTTGCTTATTCACCCGGGGGGCAACTAAGCCGGGCACGTCACTCTTAGTGAGCTCCCTTTGATCATTTCGTCTTCCTCTGCACACCAGAAACAAGCTCCTTTAAGTAGTTTTTAAATTTATCCTACATCCCACTTAGCAGACTCATTAGTACCTCAAAACTAAACCAATTTCTGGTGTCCTTCCACCAGCCTTAACACAAAGGGATTAAATGAAATGCAGCATTGCTTCCAGCTTTCCTTCAAATCATCCTATCCACCTCTTGCTTGGACATGTACTGGGCACTGGTGAGGCCACAGCTTGAGCACTGGGTTGAGTTTTGGGTGCCACAGGATAAAAAAAAGATATTGAGGTGCTGGAGCAAGTTCAGAGAAGGGCAATGAAGCTGCTTGAGGGGTCTGGAGAAAATGTCTTATGAGGAGCAGCTGAGGGAGCTGGGGTTGGTCAGTCTGGAGAAGAGGAGGCTGAGAGGAGACCTTCTTGCTCTCTACAGCTCCCTGAAGGGAGGGTGGAGTGAGGTGGGTGTTGGTCTCTTCTCCCAGGTGACTGGTGATGGGACAAGAGGAAATGGGCTGAAGTTGCACCAGGGGAGGTTTAGGTTGGATATGAGGAAAAATCTCTTTCCTGAGAATGTGGTGAGGCCTTAGAACAGGCTGTCCAGGGAGGGGGTGGAATCACCATCCCTGGAGGGGTTCAAAAACCATCTGGATGTGTCACTTCAGGAGATGGTTTAGTGGTCCTGAGAATGTTTAGTAGACAGGTGGACTTGATGATCTTGAAGGCCATTTCCAACCTTAATGATTCTGTGAAGTCAGGATGCTGCCAGAGCAGGGCCCCAGCACTATGAAGCACCTGCTGGAAACACACTAGGACTCTGCTGCTCCTCACTGGTGCTATGTCCAGTTGCCCTCACATTCCTCTGAGACATTCCATTCAAATTTGCCCCATACTGCACTGGTTCTTGACCTGTATAGACATCTGCAGAGCTGCAATCACACAGGCATTCATAAGCTCTACTTGTTGAATGCACTAGTTACTGCTATGCATAAAGCCCAACAGATAAAGCAAAATGTCTTCTTTGAAAGACAGCCAATCTCATTACCAAAATGACTGCTTTTTTTTTTTTTTTTTTCCTTTATAAGTTGCTTCAGTGGCTCTGTTTGCATTAGGAAACACGTGATGTTAAGAATCTGATGATATCTATGCATGTTGTTTGAGCTGCCTGTATACCAAAGCCTGAGAGGAACGAACTTCACCTTCTTTATCAGATGCATGTTTTCAGTTCACAGCAGATATCCTTATATCTGGGATTGCTGTGTGAACTTGGAAAAGGCAACATCCACAGGAACATTGATGACCAGATTCAATCCATCAAGTAGAAAAAAGAATGCATCCATCTGCTCTCTAAGGAGGCCATGTAGCCAGAGAGGAGAGACAGAGTCCTCCAGACAGGCACTCAGACCTCAGGATGGGATAAATGACTCTGAAAAGACCCTCTCTTTCCATAGATGGGCATTTGCCAAACAGACCCACACAGTGGTTTCAGTGAAGTATATGAAAACAAGCACTAGGAGTAGGACTTCTAACAAAGCCACTGATTTTTACAGTTGGCAATGAGATTTAAGCGTACAAACTTCTAGAGATTCATGAATCCGTAACAAAATTCTTTTTTTCATGTGTATATAATCATTTCTGATTGTTTCCTTTTCTCCATAGCAGGAAGATTTTACACTGTAATGCCTGCATCACCTTTTCCTTCATCCACTCTTTTTTTCATTTATGCACCTCTGTTTCAGGCACCACGAGCAAACTTTAAATTAATTCCTTTTCCCTTACTTTTACTTTAAAATCCATTTGTTATGCAGTGCATATCCTTTAAAATGCACTTCGGGGAAAAGTTCTTGCTTTTTTTGTTGTTGTTGTTGTTGTGCCTCTGCGATGTTGTATAAATCAATAAGAGTTTTCTTTGTTGTTTTTAATGTTAAACTTCCTGCATGATTACACCTAAAAGGGAAAGAAATGCTTCCAGAGCAAATATAGTGCTATAGCCCAAGGAGATTCAGCTTTACAGTTGGGGTTTCTTCCTAGGTCTAGTAATTTTTGTTTGTAGGCTGAGGCTTTTCCTGGAAAAAGGTGGCAGATGTAAACAAGTGATGTGAAGAAAAAAAGCGCACGCATCATTTTCCTCACTCCACTGCACCCTACTGAGATAGAAGATAATGAATGAGGGAGGTCACGCTTTAAATATGGTTCAGATTAGTCATGAACTGAACCTGTTTCTAACAAAACCTTCCCAGTGGCCTGTGTGAAAGATACATGATGCTCACCCAAAGCACTGAAACAGGCCTAATTATCCCCTAGATTGGTTTTTTTCCAGAACGATAGGTAGCGAGGGCTCCTCTTCAGCATAAATTCCCTCTGGCCTGGCAGCTGTGGCATTGTATTTAGGGCTTGGCATCGCTTCTCAGGCACGTAAATTCATTATGAAATTTAATGCAAAAGACCACAAACTAAAAACTGACTAAAAAAAAACCCCTAAAAACTGTGACTAAAACTGAAATGACACCATCTTTTTCACTGTAAACACTCTTGAAATATTTTAGTCAGAGTTGCCTTCCCGGCGAAAGCAAAAATCGTTACTTCCTTCGATTGTTATTCTCTTTTCTGCTTCTTCTTCCTTACGAACCTCCTTTATCTGTGTGCAGCTTTGGACAGGAGGGCTGGGGCAGAGGGGAGAATCGATGGACACCCATTTTCTCACATCCACTTTCCTTGGTACCACCTTATTCACTGGGCTAGGCAATGTCCTCCACCAAGTCCTTCATACTCCCACCGTTCTGGTCTTCTGTGTTACAGAAAAAAATCAAAGCAGAAGAAGTGAAGGCAGTGCATCTACTCTGATGAGGACACGAGCGAGAAAGCCTGCCCTGCAAAAGCCAGGCACAGGGGAAGGTGAGGAGAGAGGTGTCAGGATTGAGAGCGAGCTTCTGCAACCAAATGACATCTCACGGCTGCCATTAACATCCCCAGGCTCTACTTGGGAAACTTACTCTATGCTAATCAATACTGTCCTGTGTAGCTTCATTGTTTAGCACGCCTGGCAGGGCTATATATTTGAAAAAGCATGTTAGAGAAAGAAAACCACCTTCTATAACTTCCCCTCACGATGTTCAAGTGGTACCTATTTTGAATAACGTTGGGACCTGAATATTTCCGTCTACAACATCCCAGTACAAAAGGGGAGTTTTGATCTAATCTTGCTGATGCTATCTGCCATGCCAGCATTTTGCTCAGTTTCCTAGAAACTGAAGTCGTGAAGTTTTAAAATAGCCTGAAACAAAGCAGCATAGCACAGGTGGTAAAAGGCCTGCAAGGGCTGAAATGGGAAAGAAGCGTAAAAAGGCTTAGCTCACCCACTTTAAATGAAGGGAAAGTGAGGTGAAGGGGAAATGAAAACGTGACTGTTTTTCAAGTGAAAATTAAATAAGGGCAAGAACAATCTATCCCAGGCTGCCTTGAAATACATTCCAAAAAGCTCTTGCCGTATATCTGAGATGAGGAAAAACCTTTGATAGAAAGGATGATTTTCCACTGAAAGCCGTTTAATCCTCAAAAGGCAGCCAACAAAATTTCCAAGCTACCCTTGGTGCTGAGCGAGCTGCTCTTACTGCTGAGTATTCAAGGGCATTTTAGCAAATGCCATCAACAGAACTGTGTGAGATCAAAAATACCCTCAAGGAGGTGAGTGCTTATAGTGTGAATGAAAACATAGGGTGATTCTCACCCTCTCAGCCAATACCAGGGATTCCCTCTGGTCTTCCACCCCTGGAAATATGTACACTTTATCTGCTTGAAGGAGCAGGTTTCGGACTAGTAATAAACCCATGTCCTCTATTATCAAGACCAAAGCAATACACAGAACATACAAAGAGTCATCTTCCGACACGGTGACTCGCATGAGAAGGAGGGCAGGGTGAAAAACCACTTTCAGAGGAGGAAAATGAGGTCGTTTAGGAGGCTATGCCTGGTGAGACGGAAGAGGTCCTCCAGTTTTAGCTGCTAAGACTGTCGATTGGGATTTCCCTTGGAAACTCTCATTTACCTGTGTTTACAGGAAACGGTGAGCTCGGATGGTTTAAGAAGGCCTAAAGCTGGCCCAGGCAAAAAACTTGCTGCCTCTTGCCCACGGAGACAGATCAAAGGGAAAGGCTCAGCACCTGGCCAACAGGAGTGGCTAAGAGATGCCAATCTCCTGCTCCCAGATTTCTTATGTTTCTCTACTCCCAAAACATGATTCTCCGTGCAGCAGAGGCCTAATTAGTCAGAAATAGGAAAGAAATAACAATGTGATGCCTGGGCCCTGCGCTGATGGATGTAGCTGAGCAGTAGCACGGGGTGGAGAGATCTTCGTGTTCCCATGAAGGGAACAGTACATGCTTCCTCTGTAAATTGTTCTAATTATGCCCTAATTACAGTACCTGGAGGAAATCCTTCGGATGCACTGAAATCTCACCTTTAAATCCTGACAAACAGCTGCAAATTGCTGTCAAGTCATTAGGCTACTGGTGAGAAGGTCACTAGCTAGCTTGGTACCACAGCTTTACCACCCCCTCACTTTCTTGATTCACTTTTCTTTGTTCTGCAGCCTACGGGCAAACTAGACAAAGATCATGTTACCATCTCCCTAGAAGCTAAGAGAGTAGGGGTTGTTTAGCCTGGAGAAGAGAAGGCTCCAGGGAGACCTTATAGAACCTTCCAGTACCTTAAGGGGGCCTACAGAAAAGGTGGAAACGGACTTATTTATAAGGGCATGTAGTGATAGTGCAAGGGGTGATGGCTTTAAACTGGAAGAGAGGGTGGATTTTTCTTCACTAGGAGTGTGGTGAGACACTGGAACAGTTTGCCCAGTGAAGTTGTGGATGGCCCCTCCTTGGAAGTGTTCAAAGCCAGGCTGGATGGGGCTTTGAGCAACTTGGTCTAGTGGAAGGTGTCCCTGCCCATGGCAGGGGGTTTGGAACTAGATGATCTTGAAGACATGGATGGAGCAGAAGACCCAGATCATTGCTACAGGGAGGATTTCTCTGCCCACTGAAGATCTACAGTAAAGGAGAAGAGGGTGAGCCTAGCCAGTGCTATGCACACACCGTGACAGACTGGGTCACCTTCCCCGGTCTCTTTCTAGGAAACACCCCTTTTCTAGACCACAGGTAGAGAGAAGACCTAAAAAGCCTTCCAAGAAATCCACCTCTTTCTAAACCTCCACACACCCTTTCAGCAGTACCACCCTGAGAAGATCCACAGAGACAGGAACACCCAAAGGAGATTTCCAGGGTTATCTCCTGAGCCTGCATGTCTCCTTAAGGGCCACTGTCTTATATACTGGGATGTCCTCCTCATGCACAGACGCCCCTCTAAAGCACTGGGTGCTTCAGCCTTCCGAATCAGGCAAGCAACCTAACATCACAATCAGGTTTAGAAGGAGGAAGGGAGGCAGAAAGCCACATTCAGGGCGTGCTCCAACTGTGTCCAGTGCACCAGGACCCCAGAGGTCCTGGTTAAGCCTGCACAACACTATGCAGAAACCCTGCAGCACGCTGAGCACCAACATGCCTCCCTATTACACAGACACAACCCAGGTCTCCTACACTTGTGTAACATCACATACGGCATCCGAAAGACCTGGGAAGTCAGGGAACAGCACAAAGCAGAAAAGGGCGAGAACAGTAATAACTGGTTTAATCCACCCAAGGAACAGGCTGCCAGTTGGCACTGCTGGCATTTAGTGTATTAACTGTCAGCGCCCGAAGGATTAAGCAGCAGAGCTCAGGGAGATGTTTCTGCTGCAGGAGGCAGTTCTATGCCGTTGAAGGGCATTTAATTTGATGGGGAAAAAAACCCTTTGCTCTGTACTCTCCTCACAGTTTACGTTGAAATAACAACAACGCGGCTTTAGATACGCACCAGGGTAGCTGACAAGAGAATTCGACCTGACTTCAACAAAACTACCTTCTATTAGGGGGGAAGGGATGCTAGCTGCAAGGATGGAGAAGTTCTTGTGTCTGTGTTTGTACAGCTGCTAAGGCGAGAGGGTTCTTGATCTATGAGTATAGCTCCTGGGCATTCCGAAATACTGATTATAAAATCCATCTATGTGACAACACAAGTCTAAAAACACAAGCTGAAGCACTTGTCAATGACTTTCCTGCACTGAGGATGAAACGCAGACTGTCTGAAACACTGAAATGTAAGGATCCTGCAAAGCTACCCAAAATTAAAGCCCTACAGGGCTTCCAGAAATGCTAGATGAGATTTGCCGTAACTCAGCAAAATATTTACTTATACCTTGCTGCGTTGGAACAGCTAGCTAGCAATCTCATCACTAGCTAATCAAACTAATTGGTTTCTTTTCAAGAGGTGTAGAAAGGAACGTAGATGGACCAAAAATTCCCTCTGGATGTAAATACGATGGAGGGACAGGTAGATGAGTTCTCAGTGCGGTTTCTTTTCTCAGTCTCTGACCCAAACTTCATCTGGAGATAGGAGCAAGGAGAGATCCAGCAAAATGACCCCTGCACAAAATCACTGCACCTGGGAGCACCACGCTGGGTGGCTATGGAGAGTGTGCAGGAGGTTTTGTCAAAGTATTTTTAATATTCTGTTGTTCATGACGTTGGGTTTTTGTTTTCTTTTTAATGAAAACCACGACGACTCTAAAAGTAATTTTCTCCCTCATCTGTCCCTCACTTTCTGAAGAAATGAGGTTATGACACAGATACTCTCAAGCCTAGGAATTTGATTTCGCTGCGTTTTATGTAAGAACACACTTTGAGCCTTATTTTGCTCTCCTGTAGAAAAAAGCTGCTCACATCCTCCAATCCAGGAAACAGTTTCCTGCAATCAAGCACAATCCTCTCCTCCTGGCTCTATTTTAATCTGCTTTGTCCCCTGTCCCCTCCAGATGACTTTACTTTCCACCCTTCTTTCCCCAGGTCTGTCCACGTTGTCCAGCCTCATGTCTCCTTGTATCTGGGCTCTTTGGACTTTGCTCTCAGGTTTGTTGGCTTGCATCCCTCGCTGTCATCTTTAGCCAGAGTCTATTCCCCTCCATCATGGTGCTTGCACAAGGACCAACCATGAACACAAATCACAGGCTTTCTGCTGTCAACACTCACTCTCCATCAACACCCTCTGCTGTCAACACCCTTTATCTCCAGTTTACCAGAGGTGGGAGGAATGGGATTCAACTCCAAATTCAAGGACCTGCGTGTAGATGTCTACATGGAGGTGTCTAAGCTCACAGTAAGCCAACAGAGATTGGGTCAATCAGCCAATAAAGCCTAGAGAACAATTCATCTCTCCTCATCGTTGCATAGCTCTCCTCTTCTCTAGCTTCCTCTGGAGCCCATTCTGCATGTTAACGCTTAATTGTATGAACATTCACATAACTAATGTGCAGAAAAGACCTGAAAATCAGAAAGACCTTAAATCTTGTGATCATCTAGAGTCACTGAAGAGAAAGTCCTGCCCAGTTCATGGAAGCTGAAGGTGCTACCACTGTATATGGGATGCTGTGAGGCTCTGGAGTAGGCACAAAAGCACCCTGGTCTTGAGACCTTTTTTTTTTTTCCAGAAGATTTGCAAACTTGGATATTTGTGATCCAGCAGCAAAAGACACACCTCTAACAAGATTATAGCTAACTGGGCTTTCAGCTACTCTATACATTAAAGCCTCGTGGGGGAAAAGAAAAAAAAAAAATGTCTTTTCTTTCAGAAGGAAAAAAAATTTCTTCAGTTCTCAGTCTTCAGAAAGACTGAACTAGTGCAACACCCAGAGACAGGTACACACCCTTCAGTCTTAGGCACACGCCCAGCAAGAAATACTCCAGCCAGGATAATTAAAGGTTGGCAAAGTTACCAGTAATAGAAATGAGGGCAAGTGTTGCACAATCTTAACCCTATCTGGCTCTACTAGCTCAGGTTATGGTAACAAACCCTTTTCTTCACCTAACGCCACGCAAATCTTTCTCCTGCTCTCTGTTTTCACAGACTTCTTGAGGAGAGGGTCCTGTTCTTTGTTCTTATATTGCTAAAAGTACAAAATTGTTTTTTGCTTGCCCCAGTAAATGAAAAGTCAGTCTTCTCTCAGCTCTGCCAGTGGACTTCCATTCATGTCATCAGATCTCCTCCCAGGTTACCCTTGCGTGACCTAAATGACGGCTTCTCAAATCCTTGCCTCCTTCAGAAATTCCCACGGGATCTGCATTGTCTTCTCTCTCCCTTGTACCTCCCCGTCGCCTGTACACCCCTAGACTGTATTTGTGCTCTGCACTGATTGGATCTTCTTAGGTCAGAGGCCACTGCTCTGTGTTTCCCTAGCTTTCTAAAGCTATCCTGGCACAAGACTCATCTTCTCACCAGCGCACAAATACAAGACATGAAAGACATGTATAGCCAATGGCTACAAGCAGGTCTTAGTCAGTGCTTCAGCTAAGACCTTCCACTCCACAAAGAAAAAGGTCTTATTTTCCTTATTAATCGCTAGGTCACAACATAGTTTTCCAACCTTTTCAATTAAAATGCAGCAAGGCCTTGTAATGAATCACTGAATCTCTGCCTATGGAAACTAATCACCTCTCACAGAGCATCTTTCCTTATTGACATTCCCCTTGGCTCAGGAGTGACTCACTAGCTGCTGAGCTATGGACTTTGAAGTGTTTGCTTCCACACTATGCAGTTTGGCCTCCACTGCTAATGAAGAGTGTGGACGAGGCAGGGAGAATAACCACTCGGTTCCAGAAATGTCTCACCCTCAATCACCACAACAATACGACAGTAAAAAGAAAAAAATAAAGAAATTAAAGATTTTACATGATACATTGAAAGCAACAATTAATTAACCATCTTCAAGACTCCCCTAGAAGGAAATAACAAATCAAAGAGATGCTACGCTGCCCTGCCTTCAAAAGCTTATAGTCAAAGTCAAGATCAGCAAAGATTTCTACTTCTGCCCCAGTTCTGTGCCCTCCAGGTGTGTGTGCAACAGGATCTCCTCTGGGCCTGTCCCAGGGGAGGTAGGGCATGATCCCAGCAGTCGAACCCTCGCTCCCTCACACTCCCTGATGCTCCTCAACCTACTCATCGGTCTGGGCAGCTGCCTCAGCTGCGGTGGGTGCAGAGCTCCCCAAGGCCATGGCTCTGCTGGGTGGACGCCCAGGCTCCGGTGCCCAGCCTGGCGTGCAATGCTCTGCTCACAGAGCTCCCCAGGATGCTTTTTAGATGCGTGGGAATGCCCAGGTCTTCATGATCAGGCCTTGTAGCTGGCAGCTCTCTTCTTGAGCGTAACTGCTGCAACCTCTGCTGCTTCTCCCAGTAAAAAAGCCTCTGCGTGGCTATAACTGGCTTAAGCTCGAGTCATGATATCAAAGCCTACAGAGTGCTCATGAACCTGGACTGTGGAAATATTTGCCAACTATAAATAGAAGACTGTCAAACAGATCAAAGCAATCTTTGCTGAAAACACTTTGTCGTGCTCCTGGACAGCTTCCACTGCTGTTATATAAAAAATGGATAGAAACTACTGCTGCTAACCCCAAGGATTTAAGGTGCTTCAATAACCTGCACACAATCTTACTGACTTTGCTCTTTTTTTGGTTGCTGTTCTAGAGTTCTTGTTAAAACCAGCCAGCAGCCAGGAAAATCTATATAGAATGAGATGCTAGTGTGGGTCAGCATATACAATCTAGGCTAGACTGCGATACCTCTGACAGGTGAGTGAGCAGCAGCTAAATCAAGCAGCCCGTGTAATATCAGCCTTCTCTTCCTCTGTATCTAATGCAGCACATCACTCCTCTCCCTCGGGAAAGACAAGCACCCATCCAGTAAACAGAGACTTAACATCAATCCTGCCTGTACAATTCAACGCCTTTTGCCCACTTGCTGTTTCCTCAAATCCCTTAGCATTAGCCCAGGCAGACAAGTGAATGTTCATTGACCATAGTCTTGCACTAAGCTGAATTTAATTTCTGGAGGCAAGGAGGGGCTTCTCTCTTCAGCTATTGAAGCAGATACGTAGTAGCCCAGAATACTTACTATTTTGATAATTCTAGCGTAGTTCTTAATAACTTCACCATCAAGGCACCAAAAAGGACTTTGGTAGGGAATTTGTTTTCCACGTGTGAATGAATGGTTGAAGTTTGGACCAAAGGAGTTTAGGATAGAATCATAGAATGCATTGGATTGGAAAGGACCCTTAAAGGTCATCTAGTCCAACCCCCCTGCAGTGAGCAGGGACATCCTCAACTAGATTAGGTTCCTCAGAGCCCCATCAAGCAAGACCTTGAATGTCTCCAGGGATGGGGCCTCCACCACCTCCCTGGGCAACCTGTTCCAGTGTTCCACCACCCTCAGAGTAAAGAACATCTTCCTAATGCCCAGTCTAAATCTACCCTTCTCTAGTTTCAAACCATTGCCCCTCATCCTGCCACTACCTGCCCTTGTAAACAGGCCCTCCCCAGCTTTCTTGTAAGCCCCCTTCAGTTACTGGCAGGCCACTATAAGGTCAATATACTTCATGCCACTATACTTTATGCCTTCCTTTTGTTCTATTAATATGGTACGGAGAAAGCACGTAACTGAAGTCAATAAATTTATGGAGCCCTTAGCTCTGAAAGCTGAGGAGGTCATAATCCAGGAGCATATGGGCTTGTGATGTCGAGATGCAGTGTGTTCAATGGCAGGCTTTGTCTTCCTAAGAGATTGTTGAGCAAGAAATCAAAAGTCTCTGAATTCTGACTACGTATCTAAGAAATTATTGAGGGAACAATCTGGAAAAGAAGGTAGTATTACTCATCTGCCTCACAGGTTCCTTGCAAACAGAGTAGATTATCAGATGTTTCCTTAATAAAGCTCATGCTAAAGGTCAAGTGGAGTAAATTGCTGCAGTTGCACAGAAGTGAGTGGAACTGAAGCAGTCTTTAATGTAGATCTAGCTTGCACTTTCATACTAGATGACTCTGCATATTTTCTTTTTAGTATTACTGGAATGTCCTTTATCCCACAGAGACCTTGTAATTCAGCCCCAAACACGTTTAGTTTTCATTAACATATTTGCTCAGAAACGATCCTTGTTGTATTTCAATTAAAAAAAAGAAGTGCAATTTATTTTTTTTATTTTTTTTTTGAGCAAAGTGCTGGAGTGGAGGGGGCTGGAGGAAAAAAAAAAAAAAGAAAAAGAAAAAAAGAATGAAAAAGAAAAGAGATTCTTTAAACCACAATAAAAGCTCACTAAGACAAGTCCTATGCATTTCACATGTTGTTTATATGTCTCACTTTGGAAGGTTGTGGTTGAGCAGTAAAAAGGCAGGCCATCTGTCTTCCTGTTGCTGGTAATGAAACAACCTGGTAAAAGCATCGAGAAAGGAGAAACTCGTGCCTTCCTTAGAATAACTAAACACCCCTGGAAGAAAAAAGCTCTCAAGATGGCACGTGGAATGAGCAGAGAAGAATCATGGCCGGGAGGATGGGTAGGGGGACTGACTGTTCAGAGTACCATGAAATGGGGCCACTGGAGACCTCAAAAGGAGTTGATTCTTTATGAAAGGGGCTGTAGACCTAGGAAATTCCTTGCCAAAGGTGGTGTGGATGCAAGAAGTTTGTGTGGGCTCAAAGCAGACCGGACTGGTACATGGTAGAGAGCTCTTGGGATTATCAAGTTAAGGTCTCTCCCAAACCGTCAATACTCAGGAACTGCCAAAGCATTAGAGAGTGGAATTAAATGTTTTTTCCTTCTTCTTATTTTTCCTTAGGCTACTTTTTAGGACCCTAATTAGAGAGTGAATACTGCACAGATGGTCCAAGATAACTGTTGATCTGAACCAGCATGGCTCTTCTTCCGGAGACAGGCAGCCAGGACTAATAAAAGGATGAAAAGCAACTACTCCAGAGGGTACCATGTGCAGTGTGTCGCAATCCCAGAAGATACTGAAAGTTTACTGCAGAGATAACAAACCTCAAATGAAGGACAGCATTGCCAGTGCAGAGCTGTGTTTATAAACCAATTTTCCTTTCTCCTCTTTGTGTTCCTGTTGTTCCCAGCTTTTGAGGCTCTAAGCTCTGGTGGGAATTTTGGGAATACAACCCAGCTTTTGAGGCTCTAAGCTCTGATGGGAATTTTGGGAATGAGGGAGTCTCACCTTCAGGAACAAGTATAGGCATATCCATCTGTAAGCTCCAGCCTTCATGCTCAGGGTGCACACAACAGACTGGTGCTTCCAGGCACCCTGTCCAGCAGGGTTCTTCCAGGCGTGTAGCCAGGAGATACCAACTAGTTTAGCCACATTCGCTGACCAGAGGCATAGACCATCACATAGAGAAACAGCCAGTGAGCACCACGGGGTGCAGTTAATACCCCTATATCACGTCCAAAACTTTGTTTGGCCTCAGTGGTTGAGGACTTGTTTTAGATCTCTGTGGCTGCAGATTCAAGGGAAGGGCAGGGATCCATAGCTGAGACGGGTGATTTTTCTCTGGTAGACACTCAATCCGAGTGCTTCTGCAGCCTGTCACTGTAACAGCTCCCCAGCTGTGGTGTCAAGCCAGGACCTGTTCATTAGGAGGTACTTGCAGAAGTGTTTTCAGAAAATATATAAGCAACCCTACCCAGGGAGTAGCTTGTACCCTTCTCTAATGGCTGAGTCTCTCTCCCTTATTCCCTTTCTCTTCCCCTGTGGGGAGGGAGGAGGGTTAACAGAGAGTGGCTGTTATCAGTCTGAGGGGTTGCCCTGAACCCTGATGGGTTGCAACACAGCCCAAAGCTGTTGCCCAAAGCAATGTGGCAACCCAGACAGAGGTCCCACACAAACAGGGAGTGCTGGAGCCTTGCACTTGCAATGAATGACTGCAGAGACAATACCTGTGTTTGGTGTGAGCAGATAAATGACCTGCTCAGCCTTGTGGCAGAGCTGCAAGAGGAGGTTGAAAGGCTGAGGACTATTAGGGAGTGTGAGAGAGAGTTGGACTGGTGGAGTCAGACTCTTACCTTTGCTGAAACAGTCCCAACAGCCACGCAGAAATCAGGACACTGAGGGCTCCCAGTCCTCTTCCCATCTTGCTGAATGGGAGGAATTAGAAGGTAGAGAACATTGGAGGCAAATTCCTGGCAGGTGTGGCACTCCAGTAGCCACTGATCCTCCTCAGGTGCCCCTGCCAAATAGATCTGCTGCTCTGGGTGAACCAGATAGCAAGGAGAATGATGTTCTGCAAAGGAAAGCAAACAAGGGCAGCCACAACAGCTTGCCTAGTTTGCATGATCCACAGAGGCTAAGACAGAGCAAGCCTAAGATCAAAATATCTGCACTTAAGGAAAAAAAGATGGGTTTTTGTTGTTGGGAACTCACTTCTGAGGGGTGTAGAAGGTCCTATATGCAGACCTGAGGCACTCCTTAGGGAAGTATGTTGCCTCCCTGGGGCCAGAGTTAAGGACATACTGAGAAAACTTCCTACCTTAGTCCCTCCATCTGACTACTGCTTGTTAATGCTCTTCCAAGTAGGCAATGACGAAATCTCAGCAAGAAACTTGAGAGCAATGAAGACTTCAGGGCCCTGAATGGTGAAGGGATTGGGAGCATAAGTAGCATCTGCCTCTCTCCTACCATTAGCTATGTCTGATGAGGGCATGAACAGGAGAAGCCAGCAGATGAAGGCCTGGCTACATGACTGGTGTCACTGGCAGGGTCTTGGGTTCTTTGGTCACGGGGTACTTTACAAGCCCCCAGGCCTGCTGACTACAGACAGGAGATGCCAGTCCCAGGCACATTACAAGCCAATAGCAGCTCTGTAGCAAAATGTGGTATCACAGCAGATGACAAGCTGGGAAAAAAAAAAAAGAAGAGAAATCACCACCATACAAAAGTGAACAAACAGGGTTATAAATTTAAAGATGTGCTGCATCCCTTCCTTGGGCACTAGAAAGGATTTCAGATGCCTTCCTGTATTCAGTTCTGAATGTGACTGCTCCACCAAAAAGTGCCATCTGGTTTTGAAGGCTTCACAGGGGTTAGGGGCAGGCTCTGGGGCCAAGCAGTGTGAAAATCCATTCGTGCTAAGAAGATCTGGAGTCAGCCAGTAAAATTTCAGCATCGATTCAGATCTCTTATTCTCCTTGTCCTGATCTTTGCTAAGAGGAGAAGAAAATGACTGGACCAGAGGCCTAATGGTCCGTGTATTGATGTCTCAAGCCCTTTCTCTCCCCCTTTCTCTGTGAACCCTGGAAGAACATGTTCACCTCCCAGCAGGACTGACTCAGCCCTTTTTCCTTCCAGGAAAGACACAAATCTGCAGCTTTCTGTATGTTGCCCAAAGGACAAATAGGAAACAAAGGAGACAAAGTGCAAAGAAAAGCATTCATAAGAGAATGAGAGGCTTTTGATGAGAAAATAATGAAACATGAAGATAATGTCAGAAGGAGTAGCCACAGAGAAAAAACCCACAAAGAGCAAAGCTAAGGACAGGTGGGAGGAAAATGCTGATGAGAAACGAAGGGGAAGAGAGAGCAAAATGAACCAGAAAGGAGTCTCAGCAGATTTCCATAATGTAACACTGATGAAGCCTTTTATGATTATAGACAGAGATCCTCAGAAACTCTTCTTCCCTTACAGGAAGCTTGCATACTCATATTTTACTGTCTCTAAACACTTCCCCAGCCTTGGTAGAAGTGGAAACTATTTTCTGCCAGTGCTGCATTCTCTAAATCTGGGCCACCCCTGTGCATCACCAAGCTCCATGGAGCAGTATCTCCTCTCTGGAGGGAGTAGCACATCAGCTCCAGGTCCACGCTGCCTCCAGAGAGTGTGATAGCCCTGCACTGAAACTGCTCTTCAGCAAAAGCAGGGTAAGAAATACTCCATGATGTCCTGCCAAAGCAAAGGAGACATCGCCTGCGTAGTACCTTGTGGGACCTGAACATGGGTTGGTTCTTATCCAGAGCTAGAGAGAAGCCTGAGCTGATTCAATCTGTGTATTGGCTGTAAAATACCATGGGAAGGAATGAGATCTCGGGCGACCTGAATCAAAGCCAAGCCCACAAGTCTGCATGGCCTTAAATGCTTCCAGAAATCTCAGCCTGCACCTACTCCAAGTCCCGATTCATACACCGAGCCCGTGTGCAAACAAAGAGTATGGATTATTGCTGTTTCTGTACCCCCAGCTGTTTACCTGACTCTACCCTCTCAGACTCGCTATTGTTCACTTGCTCACACTGAACGTTTGGCTGCAGCATTTCCTGAGATAGATCTATGCAACTATGTGCAACAAAAAGATTACAGCTTTCCCTGAATGATTTTTTTTTTTTAAAGATTTATGCCACCGTTCAGTACCAGTGTCAAAAAAAAACCCCAACAGACAGCCAAGAAATCACCTCACAGCAGTGAGGAAGCTTTGGAGCTCCACAGAGTGATTCTTACCTGACTTTTCCTGCCAAAATGCATTCTGCTTGTGCAGTTAGTTTGTACAGAATAAATCCATCTCGTCATTTTTCAGTCCTTTCAAGTCCTACAGAATGGCAAGAAACAGTCTCTGGTCTCTTCAGGGCCTCTGCTGCACGCCTCAGGGGGAGGACTTTCCAGTGGACTCCCCTCAAAGTTGCACAAACAGGCATTGTTTCCCCAGCCCAGGTTCACCAGCTCCCCAGAACTTGCTGGAAGGGCCCATAGATGGTTGTTTTCCAACCAAAGCGCGTGCAGATTCCTTAAAAGATGGACATCACCGGGCAGACTCTCTCCAGTGAGTTAAAGAGCAATAGCAACGTCTCCACGTAGAGGCAGGTTGAGTCTCTGCCTGAGATCTTGGGTTTCTTCTTTAGTCCCGAACAGAGTAGTCTTCTTTTGATTACACATCTCCAAGTAAAGCTGCAGAACAGAGTTCAGCCTCACGCAGTTTGATTAAGCCACATTTACAACAGGAGGTGGGAGAAGGACAGCTCAGGAAACCAGCATCACAAGGCTGTACTGAGAAGAGCCGCTCACAAGTGACAAAGAAGGGAAAGAATTCGTTCCCTGCTGAACCTTTTCAAGGAGCAGCTAATTCAGAATTGTATTCAGAAGTAGAAGCTGTTAAATAATTTAAGACCGAAAAATATTTTCCCTTAATAATCCTGTTGTGGGACTTTTTTTGTGCGTGTTTGGTTTTTTTGTTTGTTGGTTGGGGTTTTTTTAATGTATTTAAGAAGCAAAAATCTTAATGGAATAATGGTCTGTTTGCTATAATTGCAATAATTTACACACTTGATTTATAAAAAAAAAGAAAAAAAATAAAAAGCAGAAAACCAACCCAGAGTGATGCCACAAAACCCATGTGTCATTAGCACCTTCTTAATATGTGAATAATACATCATCTGGCTCTCTAATGCAATTTTAACAGCATATCCTCTCTTACCACAGCCAAAAAAAACCCCAAACCAATAAACAACCTGGCAAAAATATCAGTGTATTCCCAGGTTTAAACCTCGGACTCAATGAACAGACTTTATGGTCATGTGGCAACTGCTTGGTTGCAGAGGCAGGGCTACTGAGATGCTAACCCCTCAGCCCTCCCTTATTCAGAAGTGGTTAGAGGAGAGGTCATCAGCACTCTCCTTGCCCTATCTGCCTGTGTGGTCACCTTGCAAGATGCTGGACAGAGGATACACGGCTGCTTGTCACCTTCCAGCACACAGAGTCACCTGCTTCTTCTGGAGGGCAGCTTCTGACTGTGCCCAGGGCTGTACTGGTCGATTTACTGCCTGCCCAGATGGCAGACCTAATTTGGAAAGTAATCTCAGGCCACCTTCCCAAGTGCTGCAAATACCCACGAACAGACTGAGGCAAAAAACTGTTGCAGCTTTTGGTGTTTCAACTTCCAGGGCAGAAATCCTGCAAATGCACCCTCCTTTCTTTGACATTCACCCAGGGCTTGCTTCTGCAAGAGGTGGCACCTCCACAAACCTCCCTTTGATGACTACACCCATAGAAACTGGGTGGCTACAAACACAGGGTTTGAGATCTGGGTCTGCAGCACGTGCCTCGTACCTCTCTCCCTAACCACAGACCACGCTTGGTAAATGCCATTTAACTGGCTGGAGAGAAAACAAGATTTAAGGAGAAGCAGGGAAATGGCACCCACAGAATTCAGGGCGCAGAGACAGGCTGGGGTGTCTCCAGGAGCAGAGTGAACAGACAACCATCTGCTAGAGAATATGCTGGAGCAAGGGGAATTAGGCTGCGTCCTCTTTTCTGGGTGGGGGAGTTGCAGAGCTGTAGTCTGTGCCTAACCCATGCAGGTCTTTTCATTGCTATTAAAGCTACAGCCGTGTTCCTAATGCAGCCTCTTGGCTCCAACACACATGCAAATGAAAAGGGTCATATAGAAAAACAAGCCCTAGATCCCCTTCGACTAGATACCACTGCACCACCTCACCCACTGGAGCTTGGACTGGATGATCTTCACAGCTCCCTTTCAACCCCAACTATTTCAGGGTTCTCTGAAGCTGTGATCTCACGGGGGTCACCTGCAATTTGTTGACCAGAACATAATTAACGTACACTGGAACGTATTGGAGTCTATGCCACGCGTGGCACATGCAAACACCCAGGATGACAGACAATCTACAGGGGCTGAGGAGTCACTATCGTGACAGAAATTAAGTGGCACACCGACATGGCCCACTTAACACGTTTGGCTTCCATAAAACCTGCCCCCTGACATCACGTTTATTCCAAACGACATCTCGTGCCACGTTGGGAGGGACCTCTTGAGTAGGAACCTCTTGAGTAGGACCTCTTGAGTAGGAACCGTGCTCTGCCTTCACCACTGGAGGGATGAACTATCACTCAGCCTGGACTAGGAAAAATGGTGCTGTTAAATACAAAGTGGATCAACAGCCTTGCTTAATACTGGAATACAGCAAGCTGACCTAAGATACAGATACACCACTGAGAGTTCCTCAGAAGCAGCAAGTTTTCCCTGCCTGCTATTTTCCCTTTGATTGCCTTGCTGTAGAAACAAAGTAAAATCCAATCAAAGAGTTTATTTGCATAGGAAAGAGCAAAACCAGCACCACCGAGAGCTACACAGTCGAGACTTTGTTTAACCCTGGCAGGTGAACGTCTTATTTAATTTCAGTTTTCAGTAAAGCGGAGGGAAGTTTTATCTGCTGCTGGGTGAGAAAAAGACTCCAAGGCTGGCAAATGGTTCTCTCTGGCTTTAGCCTCGGTGTCTGAGTCTGGGGTGGTTCTAGACAGCAGTGGCTTCTGCTTGGCTGAGCCAGCTCGAAAGCACCGTGCCGTATGAGGAACGTGCCAGCAGGGCAGGGTCCCTCGCTTCTGTCTCCAGAAGACCTGATGAGATTTCTGAAGACATTGGGCACGTAGGGCCTGTGTCAGGTACATCATTCTGATCTCTGGCTACAAGCTGCTTTGTGCACACAAGAGTTTTGGAGATGCAGCTGCTTTGCTGGCACCTGCTGTGAAGGTCTTTGCAGACTCCAGCCCCTCTTTACTTTCTCTTTGCATTCTCGAGTTGATTTTGGCAATTAGCTGATCAGGGAAAGAGGCCAGGGTCTGACTTTCTGCTTTTTCTCTCAAACACCATTTCCTCCAGGTTTCTGAACACCTCTTTGCTTTGACTCTTCCATCAGACACCGACCTCCTCCTAGACCAGCCTGCAACTTCTCACCTAACCTCTGCTGCACGACCGTCTCAAGATATTGCCATAGTGGATCGTCCAAAGTGGTCAAGTTGGGTCACACTTGGCTTCCTGAGATTTTTAATACCAGGGGACTTTCTGTGCTGCTCTGGCTGATTTTTGGGTGAAGCAGTGGTAGGGAGGTGTGTGTGTGCTGACAGTGAACAGGGGATTTGCCATCCCTGAGCTGACAGAGGACAGCATCAAAGCTCCCATAAGCATCTCCTTGAGAGAAGGAAGGAAGATAGGCTCCAGCTGAGAGAAGCAAGCTCTCTGAGAGCTGTAGTTCATGCACAGGGAGCAGTGAGAAGGTTTAGATCATGTCTATAGTCTCTTCAGGCCTTACGCTGAGAACCCACATGGTCCAATAAAAAGCAGCTCCTGTAGGACACACATTCACTTATGGGCAGAAGAACGTTACATTTAAAAGGGATCATCTAGGAAACACACACTAGCTGTTCACAACTGTCTGTCCATATGAGCTAAATGTTCCAGAGACATCTTTTCCAGCTTTGGCATTTGGCAGATAGCACCAACACTCCTGTCACCAGCCCGTGTCTCACAGTTAACGCCTGGGGCTGCAGGATTTAATTTCAGTTTCAAGGGTGAGGGGTAAAGCTTCAGAAAGAATTAACCAGATAACAGGCAAAAAATTTTGGCATCAAAATGGTTTTGCATAAACAGCTACGCGATGCATTGACATTATATGCTCTTCGAATGACAAAAAACCCACTTATTTTTAATGTTTTAATATGCCCTGATGTTAGAGAAAACAACAACAACAAAAATAATTCATGTATCACTTCAAAGATAATAATAATAATAATAATAATAATTCATAAAAATAATCTGACCGACCGGCAGCATT
>WTSP01003699.1:15194-32561 GCA_025331215.1 Actenoides lindsayi | reverse complement strand
GACCGACCGGCAGCATTTGTTGGCTTGAGAAGACCTCCCATGAAAGAAACACAGTTGAAGACATCTGAGAGCTCTCGGCAGATGTGATGAATTCAAGTTTTAAGAACAGTCCTGGAGATGCTCCCTGCATTGCTAGGGCCCTTTGACGTTGGCGGGTCTGGCAGCCAGGCTTGCATAGTAAGCACACTGAGTGGGGTCACACTGTCCGTTGGCTCCCGGAGGTCCCTGTGGACCCTTGAGGCCAGGCACACCAGCTTCACCTTGAGGACCGGGTGGTCCCGGCATCCCATCTTTGGCATAGCCAGGCTCTCCTGGGAGGCCTAAAATGAAACCAAAATGCCCCTGGTGAGTGATACCCCCAGCGTGCAGTACTCAGCAGAGTAACGTCACGAGAGATGGCTTTGTCGCCAAACTGGGATGCAGACGTTGGCTTCCAAGGATTTGGGTTTGGCTACCATGTATGGACAAGGATGTGACAAGCGTGTCTCCCCCAAAAGAAAGATTTCCACCTCCTGTGGCACCCTTGGGCTGCACAACTCTGCTGAGACTGCTCTCCCTCTATCACCACGTTGCAGTTGTGCAGCTGCACAAGCCAACTAATGACGTAGAGTCCTCACAGAGAGGAGCTGAGGATGGGAAAGCTTGAGGCAAGAGCCAGCTTTGGGAGGTAATTTATTCCTACGAAGCATAGTGGGGCCATTGTTATTTGAAGGCAGTGCAGGGCCAGGATGCCAAATGCAGACCGTGGAGTTAGGAAGGCTTCCTGTAGTTTCCTTCCCCCACAAAGCAGGGTGAAGGCAAAACTGATCAACAGCTCCCGAGTTCCTGTCAGAAATGCAACATATTTGCTGCTTCTTTGTCAGCAGAGGTGAAGCACGAGCCGCACGCCTGGGGCAGGGGTGTTGGATATGACCTTTTATAACATCTGAAGCCATCTGGATCTCTGGCTCCAGCTTGGTCATAACAAGATTCTGGCAAAGGCAGACAGGACACTGTGCAAGTGTGTCTAGTAATTAAAGCTTCGCTTTGGATTTGTCCCAAAGGTCAGTTAACCTAGCTGTTAACTGAGATGGATTGTTATACCTGTCAATCAGGCTGAGAAAACGAGCGTAGCCAGATATGATGCTGATGATACCTTCCTTCCCTTTGGGCCTCTTCCTACAGAAACTGTGCATGCCATATTTACGTGGCCCTGATCGTACATCTAATATGGCAGAGACCTCTGTCCTTCTCGTGGTTCTGAGCGATGTGTTTCGTGGGGTGTTGTGAATAAACACACCTGGAATTCCCGGAGGACCCGTTTCCCCTCGTTGGCCAACGCCAGTGTCTCCTTTCTCGCCCTTTGCTCCTCTTTCTCCTGAAAGAAAAACCAAAAGAAGAGATGAGCACGATCTAGGAAACTAAAGAATACTACCGTGGGTCTTCCATCCACACCGAAGCAAATATATTTGCTAAAAGTAGTTCCTAATTGTGGCCAGGCCTCTGAGATGGGATGTTAAATGGGAATGAAGACTCGCCCCGCTCCAGTTCTGGCCAGAGGTGGAACACAGCAGGAACTGCTGGTGACACTCCCCACATCTGGTTCAACAGGCTGAGTGTGCTTCTAACACATCTGTTTTGAGGACCACTTAGATGCTACTAACATGAGAGGTGGATGTCAAAGTGTGGCTGACACTCCCCCTTTATCAGACAGTCCAAACACACCAAGTTTCACTCACCTTTGGGACCAATTGGTCCAGGTGGCCCTTCAGACCCAGGCTGGCCAGGCTGGCCAGGTTCTCCCGGACGGCCAGTTCTTCCTGGGAGTCCTTCCTTCCCGGGAGGACCAGGAGGTCCTGGCCTTCCATGGGATGCTTTTACATGGGCAGGCTGTATCTGAGCCAGGAGATAGGTTAACTTTGCTGTGAAGAGAAGGAAATGGGTTTGTTAAGACTAGAAGGTCAGCGGTGCAAGAGACGGAGAGCTAGAACCAGTGGCCCAGTAAAGTCCAAGTATTGTCACAGATCAGTTTTTCAGGGCCACCCCTTTGTTGTCCCCACACTTCCTTCCCCATAAGCCACGATGGTGCCTCCACGACCCTCTCTAAATTACTTAAACCTCATTTCTCAGTAGCTTTAAACTTCTCCTAAACTTCATACTTGATCCTAAACACTTCTGTTATTCTCTGCTCCTTGTCCATCAAGGACCTGAAACATCCCTTCCTCAAGCTGTGCAGCTGGTGGATTTCTGTCCAACTGGAATCACTGCTGGTCTGAAAGGAAGAGCCTATTTCCACTGTTTCTGCTACACTGAGTGAGATGTATGTAACTAATGCAACCATCTCTGGCTGTGAAGTCAGAAACTGCAGCTAAGGCAGCTCCCTGTGTCAGCATAAACTTCAATTCCCAAGCAGGCACATTGCTTCCCACATATGAAGACTCTGAACAGCCTAGAGATCTCTGAAGACATACTCAGCATCAAAAAAAACCCATCCTACAGAATAGAGGCAGAATGGCTTTCTCCTCTTCACTGAGGATGAAAACTTTGGATGCTTTTAGATGGGTGTGGATTTTGAAGTCTGGGAGGATGTAAATAAAGCCTTTCAAATAAATCACTCCATGGAACCATGATCTTTTGCCTGGAGGAAGATGCCTGCAGCTATGGGCCAGCTGCTCCAAGAGCCACGTGAGAAGGAAGCACTACAGCTCTGCATTTCACTGTAAATGGGGTCAGTAGTGGTCTGCAGTTTATGTACCATGAGAGAAGCAGCAGCCCACATCCAATCCACCCTCCTCAAACTGATGAGTATCAAATGTCTCAGCCAGAAGTCAGGAACATTTCTTCTCCGGCTGGGACCTTGAAAGCAAATTTACATCCTACTCTGATTGCTTTCTCTTCCAGGGCCCCAAATTAATCTGTGTGAATTTTTATCTTCTCTTGTCCTGCCATCTCAGCCCAGGCAGCTGCAGGAACGAGCCTGCAGCAAAGCTGTTTTGGTATCAAAAAGCCATGAGATGCTCAGCACAGGCAACAGCCATGGGTTAAAGAAAGGAGAAAGCCCCTGTGCTATTGCTGGCAACATCAAGCTTGGGGAACAATAAAGCTCACTAAGCACATTCACAGTTTCACACATTCCTCCTTCCAGGCAGCCTTGTTGCAACATGGCCTTCCATAAGCAGGAGAGGTTCAGGTGCCACCAGAGCTATGGAAAGTATGTTTCATACTCTCAGATACACCTCCTGGCTTCCCAGAGCTGATTACTCACCATCTAGCTGCTTGGCTAACTCCTCTTGGATGAGCCTTCTCAAAGTCTCTAGAGATGGGGGTTCCCCCTAGAGAGTAATAACCATGGCAAGAACAGGTCAATAATAATCACAGCCCGAGGACGTGCAAATGAAACCCTCTGTAAAGGGTTTAGTGGGTGGCATTTCATCACCCACTGCATACACATTGGGTGGTGTTGCTGGTGAACAAAGAATATTTTAGGTTGTGGCTTTCCAAGGAAATTTAAAAAGTGGTTTTAGGGTAACCAGGCTTTTGTCTTTGCAAAAACTCAAAAAACCCTCAACAAAAAAGAAACCTCAAAAAAAAAATAATAAGAGGAGTTATATTTTTTAAAAAATAAACCATTTTGAACAAAATATAAACCATTTTGAACCAGAATATAATGTTTTCCTTGGTACATCACAAAGCGAGATGTTTCACTTGAAATACACTTCTCATTTGCTGGCTAAAATTATTCTTTGAATTCCTGCCAGTTTTGCCTTATGTATTTATAAACATTAATTAGATCCCCTCTTGGTCTTCTCCTCTCCAGACTAAAAAGCCCCAGGGCTCTCAGCCCTTTCTTGTAAGGCAGATGTTCCAGCCCCTTCATCATCCTCGTAGCCTCCACTGGACTCAAGCAGATCTCTGTCCCTCTTGAACTGGGGAGCCCAGAGCTGGATGCAATACTCCAGATATGGTCTCTCTAGTGCAGAGTAGAGGGGGAGGAGAACCTCCCTTGATCTACTGGCCACACTCTTCTTAATGCCCCCCAGGAGCCCATTGGCCTTCCTGGCCACAAGGGCACATTGTTGTCCCATGAAGAACTTGTTGTCTATCAGGACTCCAAGGTCCTCTTCCACGGAGCAATTCTCTAGCAGATTGCCCTGTAGATTAAATAGCTAAGAGATGTTTTGATTGTAACCAATAACATTCCTGCTACGTGCAGGATTGGTCTATTTGCTGCCTCCTCCCCAACACACATTTTGGATGAGAAAAAGATGTGTTTGTTGGCGACAAGAGAAATAATTTTGTCATTAAGTGCTAACCATTTGTGACAGCTCTTAGTGAATATCCCAGCAAGCAAACGTGACTGTGGAAGATACTTTGAAGGCTTACAAATTATCTTTTCAGGTTTTGACCCTATTAGTTGCATTAAGTCTCCATAATCAGCACTGGATTTCATCCAATCTCTAGGCTGTTGAGACACACAGAGAAATGCTTTGTCTAGAATTTACACAGTTATCACATCAGAGACTATTTCCCTGTTTATTCCCCTCTGAGGTAATCTCAAATTCATCTTCAGGATGGGCATAGCAGCTTCACTACTATTTGTAGGTTTCTCATTCTTCTACACACATTACCCTCAGGCACTCTCAGTAGTGAGATTGTTCCCCGTTAGGAAAATAAATAAGTAAATATATATATATATATATATGAAGAAAGAGAATATTCAAGAAAAATAGGATTTCATGAATTCTGATGAGCTGACTCCAGGATTTCCAGGAATAGAGCAGTGACCTTTCCACAGCTCAGCTTTTTGTCTCTCCTAACAACCAGCAGCAGAGGAAGGTGTAAGAACTCTGTACGAAATGCTGCACATTGACATCCTTATAGAAAGGAGATTTATTTTTTTTTTCAGACTCCAGACCCATGGCCATAGCCACATGACCTGATTTAGGCTTTAAGGGGTAGATGGTGTCAGGAACTGGCTGCCCTGGCTATAGGTCTGGATTGCTCAGCTCTCCTGAAGTTCAGTCCAGCACCCCCAGCCCAACACTGCCCTGAGATGTGCTACAGCTCTCCTTCTTATGCATCAAGAGATAAAAACACTGCCTTCCCCATTACAACACATGCTCTGGTTTCTATCAGCCTTACTGGAATCGTAGGTGCTTTTCTGATCACGCACTGGAGCAGGAAATTAGTGTACAAAGCCCTTCTCTGGCAATCTTACCCTTGGTCCTGGAAATCCTGGCTGTCCCGGAGGACCGGGAGGTCCAATTTGCCCAGTGTCTCCTGGGGGGCCATGGGGACCCATCAGTCCTGGATGGCCTTTATGACCAGGTATCCCAGGATCACCCGGAGGGCCCTTTTCTCCTTGAGGGCCTTTTTCACCTTTGATGCCAGGCTCTCCCTAAGTGAAAAAAAAACAACAACCCAACATTACCACCACAAAATAAGAGGCAAACTTCTGATTTCCAAGCACAGCGAAACAGGAAGAGCTGAGCTAGCAAAGTTACTGAATACAACATCTGGTGCATTCCAAATGATTCACAAATTATTACGGATGGAGAATGATTAAAGAGAGGGCTGGGAGGGTGGGGAGCATGGCAGATCTCTACCAGCCGTGCTTCCCTCTTCAATGACCCCTTCCCCCAGCTTCCAACTCTAAATAGCTCTCTTTATTTCAACATAATGGAATAACTAATAATATTGCCCAACCTACCCTCTCTCCTTTGGAGCCAATTTCACCTGGTTTCCCCGGTGCACCCTGTAAGAAAATGAGGGTGAGCATGAAAGAGCTATCCATAACAACATCAAACAGTAATGCCTTTGCAAAGATTCTTGTGACCTGGGGAAAATTCATCTCCTTGTCAGACCCACAGGCTCCTGCAAGCTGCCTCTATGCTCTCCAATATCAACAATGAAAGACAAAAAAATAAATCAATTTGTCACAACCCAGGTAGCATCCTTGTATTCTTTTGTGGGTTTTTTCTTTCCCCATGACATCAGTCCTGGTTTGAAACAACTGGGAATTTAACTTACCTCTTTTCCTGGAGGACCTTTCTCTCCTGGTTCTCCCTGAGAGATACAGAGAAGGAATTTAGCACCGCACTGCAAGGTGTTAGAAGACAGACCCTGCCTAATAACCACAAGCCTGGCTTTCTGTTTAGAGCCCAAGTTTTCTGCTACACAGCAGTGGGTTTGGATGATTTCTTCTCAACCTACTGCTATAGGTCATTCCTGGAAAGACACATCCTACTATTCAGAAAGTAAAGCTGCAAAACCGTGTACATGTAAATAACAGGAAATCATCCCTAACAAAGCCGCTGAGATGTTTCATTGAAAGTGTGTTCCTGCTTCCCATAGATTTAATTCCTTTTCCATACAGTCATTTCACAAAGCTTCATACACTTTACTTGGGCTGGTTTATCTTAAGCAGTGTCACTGTTGTAAGTCTAAGGATATAAGACAAGAGATTTCCTAAGTAGAGGTACCATGTTGTATGACACCAGGTGAGATAATGGATGCAGAGCCAGTGAGACAGCAAGTTTGGGCCTGAAAATTTGCCTTTATTTCAGAATTGTAATAGATAACTTCATTTTGAACAAATAAATACCCTCAATTTGACCAAATAAATGACCTCAATTTGACCTAATAAATAACCTCAATTTGACCTAATAAATAGCCTCAATTTGACCTAATAAATAGCCTCAATTTGACCTAATAAATAGCCTCAATTTGACCTAATAAATAACCTCAATTTGATTGATTGATTTAATTATTTTTTGTCTATACTCTGAATTTATAGTTAGGCAATGCAATTCTGCCTTTGAGCATTTCAATGACAAAAGTGTCACTGCCTTCCTGAAGTGCACTGGCAAAACAAAAGGCACATTAAAGTAGTTATTGCTAAAATTCTGTCCACTTTCCTGCATCATGACTGGAAAGCTTCACCTTTACAGACCATTCACAATCCACACACACGACCATGTCTATAACGTGTGCACGCAGATGGTATTTTACCCACAACCTTGGCAAGACAGGTCACATCTTTGGCAGCATCTATACGTGTGTGAACGAGCAATGGAGCTAATCACAGATGTGTGATCACATCAGCTCCAAATCAGGCAGCCTGAGACTCACTGGAGTATTCCTTAGGGCCACTTCAGTTTTTGAATGGCCACCACGCTGGCTGCTTTAAATGAATTTGCCAGAGAAATATTTCTTTCTCCTCTTTTCATCACAAAACTCCCTTTCAAAAAATAAAAATAATAATAATAATAATAAATAAAGTAAATCATCCCGTGGGAAATTCAGCTCTGCTGAATGAATTTTCTGAATGAAAACCACATAGAGTCACAGGAGAGCTAGAAACAACAATATTTACCTAACATTCACTTTTTACATCCTTCCAGGGGAAAGCAACATATTTTACTCACCTTGGAAGGGCTAAAGATACTGGATTTCAAAGCTGTGATGTTTTCACGTGTATTCTTTCAGATCACTTTGGGAGACACACGAATGCTTTGATTGCAAGGTACCTCTGGTGCTGGCAACAAAGGAATTTTCCTTGCAAGACCAAGTACCAGCAATACCTATATTATTATGAGCACTTAACATTTCCCTGTTTAGTCCTTCTGGGGTCTGTGCAGAGGTATAGCCTGAGAACTTAAACACCCCATACCCATATTGAGAAGACTACTGATTATCACACACCTTAACAGGGCTGGCTGATGGGTAGCAGCTCAGTAACTGAGATCGTGGATGATCATCCATGTGAAAAATGCTATTTTTGTAGTCTGGTTGCCTTTGGAAGTAAAAATGTGTGGTTTCTGCTTCTGTCAGATCTCCTGTTTATGTTTTTGGGATTTTTCTTTTAATCTAATTAAAGATAACTGTGTCCCCTTGATCAGTACAACGTGTAAAAGCAGGTAATTAGTGGGTCTTATCTAGCCCCAGACATACTTACAGGTGGTCCTCGGGGTCCTATGAAGCCAGGGAGTCCTGGGCTGCCATTTTCTCCTTTATTTCCTTTAGGACCCTTGGGACAGAAATGAGACAGCCACTAGCAGCCCTCTTCCCAACATCTCTTTGCCACAACATGCATTTACTGGTACAGTGGAACTGGGAAATGTCACTAACAGCAGGACTGCCAAAACGTGACTTCTGATATTTTTCTTCTACTCTTATTTTAACCTTTTCTTTCACAACTTTCTCCCCTACCTTCTAATTCAGAACACACCCCTTTTTCTTCTTAAGTAAAACTTGTCTTCATTTTAAGCCCATCTTGTGTAACGTAAACCTCAATAAGTTTGTAGATGACACCAAATTGAGTGGGAGTGTCAATCTGCTTGAGGGTAGGAGGCTCTACAAAGACATCTGGCCAGGCTGGATCGATGGGTCAAGGTCAATGGGATGAGGTTCAACAAGGCCAAGGTCCAAGTCCTGCACTTGGGTCACAACAACCCCAGGCAATGCTACAGGCTTGATGAGGAGTGGCTGGAAACTGCCTGGTGGAAAAGGACCTGGGGTGCCGGTGGACACCCAGCTGAACATGACCCAGCAGTGTGCCCAGGTGGCCAAGAAGGTCAAAGGCATCCTGGCTTGTATCAGAAATAGTGTGGCCTGCAGGAGCAGAGAAGTGATGGTGCCCCTGTACTGGGCACTGGTGAGGCCTCAGCTTGAGCACTGGGTTCAGCTTTGGGCACCGCAGGATAAAAAAAGACATCGAGGGGCTGGAGTGAGTTCAGGCAATGAAGCTGCTTGAGGGGTCTGGAGAAAATGTCTGGTGAGGAGCAGCTGAGAGACCTGGGGTTGGTTAGTCTGGAGGAGGCTGAGAAGAGACCTTATTCCTCTCTGCAGCTCTCTGAGGGAGGTTGGAGTGAGGTGGGTGTTGGTCTCTTCTCCCAAGTCACTAGTGGAAATGGGCTGAAGTTGCCCCAGGGGAGGTTTAGGTTGGATATGAGGAAAAATTTCTTTGCTGAGAGAGTGGTGAGGCCTTGGAACAGGCTGCCCAGGGAGGGGCTGGAATCACCATCCCTGGGGGGGTTCAAAAACCATCTGGATGTGGCACTTCAGGACAGGGTTTAGTAGTCCTGAGAATGTTTAGTAGGCAGTTGGATCTGATGCTCTCGAAGGTCATTTCCAACCTTCATGATGATTCTGTGATTCTAAACTGAGCACCAAGGGACCTGACAGGCAGAAAGCAGATGTGGGGCATGTGGTCAGCCCTCGAGGTTCCAGGGGCTGGGCTGCACTGCCCTGTGCAGAGTAAAGAGCACGAGCACAGTGAATCGGGATGGGCACTGTCAAACAGCAGATGCAAAAGGAAGGAGAAGGCTCCTGGCAGGTCTTGCCTTGTGATTACCAGTCAGCAATGGTGAAGGTGGAAAAGACACCTTTATTGCCACCAGAACCTTTCTCGCTTCTCCTTTTTTTTTCAAAGTAGAAATATAATATATTGGCTTGTCACACCATCTTGTGAGGGAAATTAGTGTCATTTCCAGACAAGGCTGGAACTGAATGGATTCGTGTACAGCACAAGGATATACTTCCCATAATAACCTTTACCAAAGGGAGAGGATTTATTTTAATGACAGAGAAGGGTACTGATGAGACGACTGTCTGTTCTGCTGACCAACACTGTCTCATTGTTTCCCCTTCCTCATCCATCTGACTTTATCCTTTTGCAATCTCTTATGTTATTTTTGGACCGCAAATCCTCTGGAGCAGAGACTGCTGTAGCTCTGTGTCCGTGCAGAAAGCTGCCTGCTGAGTCCCCGGGTCTGACCTAGCCCTGACTGTCTAGGTAATGTGGCAACACAATGATGATAAAAAAATAATCCCCTTTTGGCACTCACAGGGCCTCCCACGGCCACAGTGGCTTGGTGAGCACCAGGAATACCAAAAAGCAGTAGAAGGAATTGGGAACGGGGGTCAGCGTGATGAGAAGAAGCGATGAAGGTTGGACCACGGCAGGGATCCACGGGGTAAGAAGCAATGGCAGTGGTGCCAGGAAGGTAAGGATAAGTTGTGGCAAGAAGAAAAAAAGCAGCAGCACTATTTCTTGGCTGCAGAAAGGTTGAGAGACAGCACCAGGTCTGTAAGCTGTGAGCTATCACCTCCCCGTGCAGAAAGGTGGTACTTGATCCACCGAGACTACTCAGGATGAGACATCCCTGCTGCAAAGCAATAGCTGCTGAGGGCATAACTCTCTGGCCAGGCTGAGGTTGCTTTTTGGCATGGCAAGGGACACAAAGAGTGCAGTCCTGCTGCAATTTTTCAGCTGCTCCTCCTATGGCTTATTTCCCCCCACTGAATCTAAGAGCCCAGCAAGCTGTAATGTCTAGGTGGGCAAAAAGAGGGAAGAGCCCTGCACTGCAGTAGATGTGACTGGACACAAAGGCACGTTTGCATGGATTTGCTGAATCCTGAACACTTTTCAGCAGCAGAACAGAGGAAAAAAAACCCGAAACCAACCAACCAACAACTCCACACTGTCCTCCTCCTTACAGCTCTTCATTACCATGCTGTTCTTCCACGCAGGATGGCCTCAGGGGGGTTTCATTCTTCCTGATCTTGGTTTACTGCCCACTGTCTGCTCTTTCCCCAAGTGCCTGGGGAGGATTTTTCTGCTGCTGCTGTTCCTCAGTGGCAGCCTGCCAGCTCCCCGAGGCCCTCTCCTTCCTTGTGACAGCTTTCTGCTGGCTGCACCGTCTCTGCTTGGCAAAATTAAATCTACTGGTGAAGATGAAGCATGCCAATCTTCTTTTTTTTTTTTTTTTTCCCTATACCAGGTAATCAATCATTTCCTTCTTCTGTGAACACTTAACTTTCGACGGGAAAAATGATGACCCAGCTAACAGCTTGGTTCCAGGACCACAGCCAAACCCCTGCCAGCCAGTGAGTTTCAGACCACTGATCTTCAGATGCGGTAACTCCAGGGTTGGTAAGCAGCTACACGTAACCCGCTCCACCTATACTTCATCAGACATAACTGCTTCCTGCATGAGTTTCCCTTTGTGGTACTTACTGGGTTACCTGCTGGGCCAGGCTCTCCTGCAGGTCCAGGTGATCCATTCTTGCCCTGCATCAAAAGGAAAAACATGAGTGAAGTCAGGGATACTACAATTAAAAGTATCCCCCTACTGCTACACCACCAGGGGTTTCTTCAGCATTGTCTGACCCAGTCACGGGACAAAGAGTGAGAGATGTGAACCCAAATTCCCCAGTCTGAAGATGACCTAGCCAGCACACTTTCTCTCCTCCATTTCTTCACCATTATCCCTATCAGATTCATCATCCTCCTGTATGGATGGAGCCACCTGCTATAAGCAGCTGCGAGTCACTAGTGTTCAGACAAGTCCCTTTAGTCCATGTTTGAAGCACCTCTTGGCAACTCACTGATCAACGTTGAAGTTGAAGATCCCCTCTGCACCTTCCTGGTTGAGAAACTTCCTCTCTCCAGTGAATGAGGTATGTCCTGCAAATGACTGCCTACCATCCTCTTCTCAGAGCTGTCATCTGAACCAGGGTTCAGAAGCCAGGCATCTATTTTTAAGTCATTTCAAGCTTCTCCTTATTTGGGGTACAGAGAGAAATAATCACCCTAAAGCCTTGAGGCACTTTGATACTCACCTGACTCAGAACGAGCCAAATCATCCTTTAGAAGGACTTGTTTCTCACCATTCCTTATCAAAATAGATGAGCTGACCATCTACCCTGATTAAAGTTTGGTGAGAAGAAATTCTACACCTTGCTCCTCTCTCCTCCCAGGTCACGAAGCAGAGATGTTTTTCCCTGCACTGGAGCTGACTGTAAAAACCAGCCCTTTTACTGGCAATATTCAGGATTATGCCTCATGCTCCTTATTAGAGCAGAAGCAAAGCAGAGGAAGACCAAGAGAAACTGATCCTTTGCCCTCCAATACACAAACCCCTAAGTATCTTTTCTCCAAAGAAGAACACAGCCCGGAGTTATGATAATTTCTAGTTCCTCAAACCTTTTTATTCATGGCTGGTGTTGTGCAGAGGCATGATACGTTGGTGAGTGATGCCAGAAGTGCAGGAATAATGAGAAAAAATTGCAAGGTAGACACAGGAGCTCTCCATATGTTCCTGCAGTCTAATTTAAACCTCTTGCCCTCCCGGTGCAGAGGGACCTGCCGTTCCAGCTCCTGGCACTGCTGACTGAATCAGCATTTTGCCCCGATTATGGAACATGTTGTAGAATCTGTTTCACTAGCAGGTCTTCCAAGAAGAAAAAGAAATCGCTCACGGCAACGTATTAAAGATGTGCCTAGGTTCAGCAACAAAGACCTGCACCTAAATTTGGGAAGGGTTGATTTATTTTTTTTTAAGAGAGATTTGAATCCACGAAATGAATACAAGGAATTTCTCAGCCACCCCAAATGACACTTCCTGAAATGTCACCTGAATTGCCATTTCTCCACGGAAGCTGGAATAAAATTCTACAGGGTGTTCAATTAAATGAGCCTTTCCCTAAAATTATGCACTGTTTGGGTTTTTTTTTTTCCCCAGAAAAAAAATAATTACAGAAAGCATGACAAAAATGACTAGTATCACAAGTGGACTCCACATAGCTCAAAGCAGGCACCCACAATTAAGTGCCTACCACTGAAACTGAGGCCGTGTGAGAAGCAAGTGAGATGCTAGAGGCAGGACTGGAATATGAGCACTTCTGACACTGTAGCCCTGGCAGAATCCACCAAACTCTTCTTCCCCACCCCGAGTCAGGAACCATCGCTCCATCGCACTATTATAAACCTTCATCAGTTCCCAGCAGTATCAGTCTGATTTGTCTTTCAAAGTAAGCAAAGTGTTTTAATCGAACATCACCTGCATTTTTTGCTCAAGACTCCTTCCAAACCAGAGGTCTGGGCTGCAGGACATTCCCACTCTCTACAATGTACCTCTAAAAATGGCTTGTCAGGAGAGAAAACTCACCGGCTGCCCCCTGAGTCCTCGAGGACCCTGTGGTCCTATGGGACCAGTATCGCCCTGAAATGAAGAAAAGCATTCTGGTGAGAAGGGAAGATCTGACATACAGACATCAAAAATGCTACCAAATCACATTGTTCACGCATCAGAGGGAAACAGCGTTACAGAAAAGCGTCACCACCTCCTTCCAGTTACGGACGAGCAAGACCAGCCTTTGGAATTTCAGGCAACCATCACGAAATGCAGCCTAATTAGAGGCAGAAATCGCTAATCACCAGGTTGTCTCAGAGCTGGATGTCTCGGGGACAGAGATTCTCCAGCAGTTCTCAACACCCGACTACTCTGTTCTCTCTCGAGGGAGGCTTACGGCCTGCTTTTATCTTCTCTGAGGGGTTCCGCTAGGCCTGTCTTACTTTGGAGGGTACCACTTACAGCACGACAGTTTTCCGGCGATATAAGGGGGGTGCAAATGAGAAACCACTTCCCCAGGTCCCCCGACAACGGCACGTCAGCCACTCGGTACATTGCTTAGCAGCTGCTGCAGGGTCCCACCTCAGCTGGGCTCCCCCAGGACCTCGCCGTGCGACGGCATTTGACACTAATAATGGCAGAGGATCTGTTTGTACCGTCTCCCTCCCCGCTGAGCAGCAGCGTCTTATTCCACGGGTACTTCACAGCTTTCTGTGGAGTTTCTGACACGGCAAGGCACAGCTTTTGCAAGGGAAGCGTGACAGAACCTGGCCCGGTGGGGCCTGCAGAAGGAAGCGCTGCTTGGAGAAGGGTGGCAGAAAGCAGGCCCACGGCTCCTCAGCACAGCCTGGGATTCAAACAGCGCAGCTTCCTCCTCTGTGCCAAAGATGCAGCTGACATTTAAGCGTCAGCAGCTGAGCAGTGACCAAGGCCCTCGAGTTCTTTGTTGCCCTGATGATCTCTGCACAAATCGGTCCCCGCACAAATCACTCCCCGTGCACCGCTGCAGTAATTCACCCTTCACTGCAGTTTCTGCAGCTGTTTCAGGTCAGGGTCACTGTGAATTAAAATCTTCACTTGTCAGGAAGGAGGAGGTTAGGTTTCTGCTTAAAATGCTACACTTACATCCTTCCCTGGTGGCCCCTCACGACCAGCAGGACCTGTCACACCTGGTTCCCCCTGCAATTCAGCAAAAAAGGAAAGAGATGTCAGCTCAAGGTCAAAGACAGACCGCTCTGAGTGGAATGGGGATTCTGCAATATTGGACTGAGTTCAGTGAAACCTTTTCTGCAACCAACAGGAGCCTCGTTCATCACACATGACGTACAGTTTACAAAAATAACTCAGAAGCATCTTCTGCAAGTGATGCGCGTGGCAGTGCGCTGCTTTCCAGCGGAATATTTGCTGCTTCTTGTGCAGTCACTGAAAAGCACCAACCTATTAATGGTAGAGAAGCTACCAGAATAAGGAAGAGATGAGGAACTCCAGCACTGGGTTTCTCAGCTAAGCTCCGGCAAGCAGAGCATTTTGTCTTCCTGAAAAGGTCAGAATTAGGCTAAAGGACATTGGGTTTTACATTCCACTTTCTACACCGAGTTGCTTTTTGTACCGTGTTGCTCAGACCAACTCTTCGTGCAGGACATGAGTTTTGGGTTTTATGATCCACAGGCAACAAAGGCAAAGTGCTAGAGGCACTTCTAGTCTCATTTCTTTAAGTTCTGTTCCTGAACTCACTTTGCACTCCTTAAGACATTCTTGGAGGAGAGCTGATACTTGTCCAACAAGTGCAGAAGTGTTCCTCACCTTGTGTGTTAGTTAGCATTCATATCAGAGGGCTGTGGTATGGAGGCATCCTTGAAACTTCCTCACAAAGAACTACCTCAAAGGGGGCATCAGAGGACTCAGTCCTACCAGCTGCCTCACCTTGCCTGGAATCAGAACTTCAGGAGAGGGAATGAAGACAGCTGCTGTGATTTTATGCCATGGCTGTGGCCCATGGAACTGAAAACGGCCACGTTAAACACGGACCCGTCATCATTTTTACCTCTTGCCTCAGAAAAGTCAACTTCAGGTCACATAATCTTTCTCTAAAGGATTGTGAAGGAGCTACACGTCACTCACCCGGGGACCTGGGGGACCTGTATCTCCTCTCTGTCCTTTGAAACCCTATAAAAGAGAATGAAATCAGTAATTATTCACTACCCTGATGCACGAAACACTAAGGAAACTCCAGCTTGAATGTTTACTTAACACCTTCCCACAGGAGCTGCCATGTCCCAGGGAGTGATTAGGAAGGGCCACCATGACACGAAGAGCTTTCCAGAGCTCCTTAGGCTGCAAGACCAGGACTGTAGCTTGTGCAATCCCGGCGTGACCAGCCAATAGAGTTGTTAACCCTAAATTTAATTGCCCTCATCCTTTCAGAGGACACACAACAGAATAGCAGGGGTATGGCTCTGACTATGCCTTCTGGTAGAAGAGGTGTCAGGAGCTCATGTGCTTTAGCTTCTAGGTAAGGGACCTACTCTTCTCCCAGCGTGAAGGATTTGGGAATGCTCGTGTTTTGATTTTTTTGTTGATTGTTTATTCATTTATTTCACTCAAACCAGGACAGTCCTGACACCATGACTATTTGCAGACAGGCCAGCTCTTTGATAATATGTTTGCATTAGTAAAAGACCTCATCTGCCCAACAAAAGCTTCTCAGCTACAGTACAGAAGACTGACTGGGTTGTTGAACCCTTGAGAGCAGCACCTACCGGTAAGCCTCTGGCACCCTCCTGGCCAGGGAGCCCTGGTTCTCCAGGCTTTCCCTATGGGAAACAATCATGTTAGTGAGAGCCATAGGTCCAGCTCTCTGCTGTTGAGAACTTCCCACGCTCCTCCCTTAGATGTAACAGCGCTGAACAGCGTGATTGCCCGGGGTTTCTCCAGCAATGCTGGCATCTGAGCAGCAGGACAGTAGTGAGAGGCGTGCCCGTGCTCAACCCCCACCTGCACTGTCACGAACACAGCCTCTGAGGTTCAAAGGCAGCGCTTTGATGTTGGAGGGGTAGCGCACAGAACCGCCCCAGTACCTAGTCAGCACACAACACAGCATCTGCATGTAGAAACCAGAGGTTCTGATGCAAGCACCCAACCCTCTGCAGCTGCTGTGACAAGAGCTGCTCCACATACCAGTTGTCCTAACGACTGGGAACGTGACTCTTCCCAGAACCACCAAGACCCATTTGACAAGTGACAGAAAGAGCAGTGCCAGATACTGGAAGCACATTCTTCATGTAGCACAGTTACAAGGAATAACATTCACTGCCCAATTTATTAACGTTTCCTCGTGGCTGACAACTTCATGGCTCAGCATTTTTCCCCTCAGTAAAGGCAAGTATAGACTATGCAGAGAAAATCAAACAGAAAGCCTCTAATCCTGGACAGCAGACCTGTCACAGAGCAGTCCAGAAAAGGCTTCTTTCAAGACACCTCCTCTGAAACTTTTTATGCCCCATAATCTCCTACCTAAAACAACGGATCACGGGGTTTAATGTTACAGCACAACGTTCTTTCTCCGCAATATTTACGGGGGCTGTAAAAGTGGAGTCGCTACGTTTTAGTGTATTTATGGCAGCTGTAAAAAGAAAAGAACCCAGTTTCTCTTCAAGATTGCTCGTGCGTGGCTCTTATAAATCGCTCCAGACAATATACTCCTGGTGTTAAAAAAAAAAAGATGCTTAAACAGAGTCCCTGCCGCCCCCCCACTCAAGGAATCCATAGATAGGCAGCTCCAAACCCAGTAACTAGATGCAGGCTCTGACTGCCTGAGCAAACCAGTTTAAAATTACATTACCGGTTCCCCGAGAGGTCCTGGCTTGCCATCTTTGCCATCGTTCCCAGCAATGCCCTGCAGATGAAATGCAAGGAAGGAGTCGATGCGGAAGACTGGGGTGGGTTTTGTCAGTGTGGGTTTCACAGTGACAACTCCAACTGGTCATTAAGTTTGCCTAATCCTCCCAAACCTACCCTATTTCTATAGCTCAACCATGAGCATCTCCTTGCCACGCTACTGTAGCAGCCATAAGCTGTTTCCCTTTCCAATATGGAAAGTCTAAGGGGTTTTCTCCTTTTCAGCAAAGCAAACACACCAACCATCTTAAAACAGGGTTCTAAACCCAGCTGTTATACATCTTTACAATGCCATTAGCTCCATTCAGCCAGGCTGCTTTACACTAGAAACAGCTCTGGCCCTATCTTGGGGTGCATAAGGAAAAGTGTGGCCAGCAGGTCAAGGGAGCTTCTCCTGCCTCTCCATTCTGCACCGGTGAGGCCACATCTGGAGTGTTGTGTTCAGTTCTGGGCTCCCCAGTTCAAGAGGGACAGGGGAATACTGGAGAGAGTCCAACGGAGGCTATGAGGATGCTGAAGGGACTGGAACATCTCTCTGATGAGGAAAGGCTGAGAGCCCTGGGGCTGTTTAGCC
>WTSP01003699.1:0-14299 GCA_025331215.1 Actenoides lindsayi | reverse complement strand
GAGGAAAGGCTGAGAGCCCTGGGGCTGTTTAGCCTGGAGAAGAGAAGCCTGAGAGGGGATCTTATGAATGGTTACAACTATCTGAAGGGTGGGGGTCAAGCAGAAGGGCCCAGTCTCTTTTCAGTGGTGCCCTGTGATAGGACAAGAGGTGATGGTCAAAAGCTGAAAACCAGGAAGTTCAACCTCAACGTGAGAAAAAACCTCTTCACTGTGAGAGTGACAGAGCCTGGCCCAGGCTGCCCAGAGAGGTTGTGGAGTCTCCTTCTCCGGAGACTTTCCAACCCCACCTGGATCTGTTCCTGTGACCTTCTCTAGGCGACCCTGCTCTGGCAGGGGGGTTGGACTCGATCTTTCGAGGTCCCTTCCAACCCCTACCTTCTGTGATTCTGTGGATTCAGGTAAAGACAGTATTCCAGCCTATGAATTTTCGTGCCCTTACGCTGGAGCTATTAGTTAACTTTTGTGCTCTCCATATTTCTCCCAAGGAGGAAAGGAATAGACCTGATTCGCATTGGTAAGAAACACTCATCTTTTAAGCAGTCAAATACAGCCTTCATGCTGTCCTGGACCAAGGGCATAGCATCAACATGACAGAAACCATTACAGATCATATGCAGCTTTCAAAGCACCTCAAAAAAATGTCACCTCTTCATTTTACACACCTATGTGTTTATGAACAGTTTAGTGTATTGAATTAGAAGGAGATGAATTTCACTCACTGGAAGTCCAGGCAACCCTGGTGGGCCCTGTGGACCCGGAGGGCCATCTTTACCCTGGAAAGAAAGTAGAAACACTGCAGGTCAGACAAGCTCCTCAAATCCTTCTATCAGATGAGTATTTATCAAATGTAGAGTTTGACAAGCAACAACTGTGAAAAGCTGATCTTGTAGCCCATGTCACACAACACAGGAGGTTGCCTTGAATTCCTTCTAGTTTTACCTGGAGGGCTTTCATAGAAGATCCAGTATTAGCTACAAGTTGTTACAGATGGAGAAACCACTGAAATCACTGGTAGGGCTTTTTTTCTCAAGTTTAATTATATTTAATACTTAGTCCTTAAATTCCTGCATGAGGTGTCCAGGCAGGAAGCAGATCTATATTTTATATCTATCAAATGAGTAGTTATGAGAAGTGCCTTGATGACAGTCCCAAGAAATCCCTTTACTCTACTGGACTGGACAGTATCATCCCAGGTCTTTCACGGTGTCTCAACCTTAATCATCCATCTGAAAGGGAATTTCAGCCAGGCTGTCTTTGGCCTCTCTCCTGAGAGTGCCCACTGCTTTCGTAACAGCCACAGAAGGACCATCACTGTTTACTTATAATGAAGTTCAGGTTGAAATGGATCTGTAAAAGGCACCTTGCTCATTAGGAAACCCTGCTCTAGAAATGAATCACAGAATTACGCAGTCTTAAAACTGCTCCAGCTCAACAGTGTGCATTCCTTAGGGAAGGTTCATTTTATCCTCTCCAACCTGAAGTTAGCATCAATCAGATTACCTGCCTCTCCCCAGGTTTTCTGATGCATTACCATAAAGCAGCATCTCAACACCCTTCAAATGAAACAGCAGGAGCAAAATTCTGCACGGACTTGTCTGAGGTTACATCTGTACCAATATTTTCAGTGGTGCCAGGAAATGGTTTCAGGTCCTGGCATCTGAGTAGCCTGTGCTGTGAGATCCTTCAACAAGTTTCTGGTTTCATTTTGACAAACCCCACGCACAGCCCAGGTGTCAGCCTGGGACATGAAGCAGCCTAACAGCTTTACTCATCCTGTTCTAGAGGCTAAGAGCTGTTAACAGCAAGGTAAAATAGCCAAGAGGTACAAAAACCTCCTTAGAGGTCCCATGGAGTGGATCATGCTCTGGCTAATTTGGAGGTTTATTCGGTGAGTAAAGAAAACAACAAGAACAGAGTCAGCTCCGGTTATTTGTGGAGGTCCTATTTGCAGACGTAGAGTTGATTCAGGCTGAATATTCTGGGGAGGTTTCAAAGGACATTACATGGATTCCAGCTCAGCTTTTCTTCACAGAGCTAAATACAGATGAAGCTCATGGTGAAACACACAGCTTAGAGCTTACTATATCTCCTGGGTTCCCTGCAGGTCCTATTGGTCCTGGTGCCCCATCCGGTCCCTACACAAAATAAAGCAGAAACAACATGAGTGATGAACACATTTTACACATTTGTCACCCTATCACAGCTGGCAACACTGAAATTTTCTTCAGCCACTCAGTTCAGCATTCATTCCATCATTTCCTCATTCACTGCTGAAAAGCAGTGCCAACCTCTGCAGTCAATCAGCCTCCAAAGCCAGAAATAGCCAGACGTTTGAGTTTGGTCCTGGCCCTTCCTTCTGAAAATAGGGGACGAGTAGGAAAAAGCCAATCTTGTGACAAAAATAACTCTGGAGAACAGAAATTACGGGAGCAGTTTGAAGCACACTCTGCGGCAGGCAAACTCCTAGAGCCACAAGTCAATGCAGACAGAGGAAAAAGTCAGCAAAAGTTCAAGGGAAGAAAAAAAAAAATAACATGGGGAACATGACATTTTGCTCTGCTGTGACAGGCTCAGTTTTACTTTGCACATTTCCCTTGCCTGTGAGTCCAGTCAGAGAGTCTCACAGGACAAATTTAACAGCTTTAATCCTAGTGGAATATCCCTATGGCTGTAGCAGCATGAGGTTAATACAGACACAGTAAGTGTGCCTTTGTTAGTAGCTTCTCCTGAAACAATGCTCACAGGAGAGCAAATGACCCACAAAGCAGGTCCACGTGTTGTCCTGGTGGCAAAGCATTCGGTGTCCTTTCGGCACTGCTACCACCTGAAAACAGAATTTTAATCTAATCCTCTTTTCTGGTACCTCCTGTCATTTAGTTCATGAAACCTAAAATTCTGCTTTGAAGAAACTGCTGATGCCCAGAACAGATGAAGGCTGCCCAGGAGAGATGAAGGCTGCCCAGCCCCAGCATGGCAGAGCCAAACTGCACCGTAAGCAGCAATGTGAGTAGTGATGACTGTGGGCAAAGAAAGGCAGCTTGGAAAGAAAAGTCCTTCGCTCAGGAGAAGTCCCAGCTCTTGGAGGGTGTAAGCAGTGAGATTGCAAGCAGGGCAGCCAAGTTATTTCGGCCTTGCTTCTGCACTGTCATCCCTTTTTAAATACAAAGGAGCAGAAGGGTGTTAATGGAGAGAGTAGAGCTAGGAGTGAGAGGGACTGTGATGGAGAGGGGACACGTGCTAAGGGCCTTTTAGTTCAGAATTAACTCAAGGGATATAAAAAACTGGAGAAAAATCAGTCTCACACCATTGTGTAAAATTGAGAACTAAAATGCTCTTGAATCTGCTGGTTCTAGACTGACAACTTATTCCACATGTAAGAAAACACCTATCCACATATTCAGTAGTCTCTGCAGAAGAGTTATTATCGTCGTTTTGTGTAAAGAGAGCGACTGAAGCTTAGCATTAATCTACAGAGTGGGTTGAAGCAATCAGTGAAGAGTGGCCGATGTATTAAACAGCAATTATCATGAGTGAGGGACTCTAGGGGACCATTAAGAACCCACTGGAAAATGCAAATGGGAATGCACAGACAGATGGGAATGGTCCTTTCTTCCACATGGAGCTTCCAACAACCTTTATTAGGAAGGAAAAAACAGGACCATCTTTGTAACAGATGAACTTACAGGTGGACCGGGATTTCCAGGAGCCCCTGAGAAGCCAGGCATTCCAGGGTGGCCCTGCAGAACAAGAAGAGTCTTTGTTTATGCATCATTCACATCACTAGCTGTATAAAAGTTAACCGGTGATCGAACGTCGCGAGGTAACATCAAAACCAGACAATGCACAGAGAGCTGGTTATAAGGAAATAAAGAACCATGGCTTTTGGAAGCAAAACCTTGGCTTTCAAAGCGTGCACTTCAGAAATAAACATCGTTAAATTTCTGTTTCTAACACGTGCTTCAACCTGTGCTAATGGAAGATGAGCACAGATACTGCGGAACTCTACAAGGCAGGAGATCATGCAGGAAACCAAACAAGTTCAAAATATCCTCCAAATCTTATTGAAGAGGTGCTGATTTGCACCTTAAAATATCGACTCAGCCCTTGGCAAATCTAACTATGAAAGCTTGCTTGAATTTAGACCATTCTCAGTCTCTCCTAGAAGAGGTCATCCTTATATTTATCTTCTAGGACAAATAGGAACACTGGCTTTTCCCACCCAAAGTCACCTGACCTCCCAGATCTCATCTAGGCATTATCTGGGGAAATGACCAAAGGTTGGGCAATGTAGCAAAGTGATTGCATCCAATGTAGAGGGGAGGAAACACGTCATAGAGGAAGGGTTTTATTGGAGATGGAAGCCTGTCAGGGACTGCTACAGTTCCACTCTTCAGTACAGCCCATTTGAAGTTTATCAGTGATGAAGAGCTCCCATCTTCCTCCTCTGCCTCCAAGAAGGGTATTCTTCTACAGACATCATAGGAGTTATTGATGAAGGAACAAAAAGAGTGACGGAACTGCTGGCAAGCACACTCTGGTTTTACCTGTTCCCCTTTTTCTCCTGCATCCCCAGTCATGCCACGGTCTCCTTTAGCACCCTGATAATGGAAAAGAAAAATAAAAAGGCCATTGAAAGTCACTTAGATTCAGTATTGCATCAGCTTTTTGACCTATTTCATAAAACACTTGGACATTTGAGCATAAAACTCATAAATCAGGACTGAGTCCTGCTTGCACTCTTTCTTCTGTAGACTTTACTACCAATGTTGGAGCCAGGAATATATGTGAAGAATGGCCTCTGAGCAGACCCAGCATCTAGCTGAAACAAGGAGTTCTTCCTGTATTGTGGTTCAGGAAACATTCAGAGGCTGAGGACAGAACCACCATGGCAGATAGTGTATATGGAGCCCAGCATCCCACTGCATCACCCAAGCATGTTGGATTCAAAGAGGAGAGGAACTGGCAGGGTGGCTACTGCTGAGGCTTTAATTTCTTCCTCACCTGGTTTGGATTGAAACTTCCTCTCAGGTCCTGATCTGTCCATTCAAACACCAATGTAATTCAATTCAACATCAGGAATCAGGCCCTTCACTTGTGTGTGTCTGTGTGTCTGTGTGTGAACAAAGGGGTGGTAGAAGACACTATTTAAGTGAAACAGTGTTCCTGTGGGGAGCTGTGCAATTCTACGTGCATGTGTTCCTCCAGTGAATTGCCTGTACAGGATCCACCCAACAGGCCAGTCCTACCTCTTTACACAGACACGGATGTCACCAGGTTCCTGCTTAACCCCTGTACTAACTAGTCACAAATTAAGTTTTCATCAGACAACTGAAGAAAACCAACCAACCTTTGGGCCACCCAGCCCAGGTGGGCCTGTAGGACCTCTGGGACCAGCGATCCCCTGCAATGCATAAGAGGTAGGGGTAAACACTAGCTTAGTCCATTGACTCCACAGACATCTAAAAAAGATTCAGTAGGTTGTTGACAGGAAAAAAAAAACAACCAAACCAACAACAAACATCTAAAAATATTATAAGAAAAACAAGGTGACACCACATCCAAGGCACTGTCACTTCCCCAGCTCTCTTACCATTTTCCCATCCTGGCCATCTCTACCTGGTGGTCCTCGGAGACCTTTATCACCTTTGAAACCTGGGATGCCTGGCAGTCCTGGTGGGCCAGGAGGGCATTCACGGCACACGTCCTAGGAGAGAATACAGAGAAATAAATTAGCAATAGACTGAAGGCACTTGGCAGACCCTACAGACCTCCATGATGAATGCAGCAGTGTGGTGACAGTAGAATATATAAGCCTTTGCAGTTTGACCACACTGGGCAGGATATGGGTTACTTTGCCTTACAGAACTGAAGTTAGGGCAGCGTGGAGCAGAGCAAGGCTCAGCAGCTGAGCTCACACATGCTCCCACGGAGACTTTCCTACCACTTTTACTTGGACAGGTCCTAAGTGATGATCCAGGATCAAGAAACCAACGAAAAGTTCTTCCTAGTGGGAAGGTCTGAGAGCCACAAAGCAAGACTACCAAGAACAACTTTGTTTTGAAGTTACGTGACTGCTAGACAACTGTGCTTCCAACAGTCTGAGTTTGCAATCAACACATATCAAATACTTCTTTCCCAGACAGCTCTCCACATGGAGAGTAAAAGCAGACACACAGATCATCACTTTTGAACCACGGGTGTATCTGGGCTTAATTAATTGCATCTTTTGAGATGCACTATGCAAACTGACTTTGCACCCCCTGTTCAAATCTACTCCAGTTGAAGGTATATGTGAAAAATCAGGTATTCTATTAAAATGGTTTCCATTTTCTGGGATAGGCAATACAACTTGGCAATGTTTATTTCTCCTTGGGCATGCACACCTCAGAAAGTCTCAGAGTTCTTGTAATATCCCTTGTGTTATAAAAATCTCTGCAGGTCATTTCACTGCTGGGGCAATCAAATGGCACTCGATTTTGATCCCCAGCGTGTGCTCTAATGTCCCAATACCAAGTTGGAGCCCTGTGAGTTTCAAGCTTTGACAGAGCGTTTAAAGGCACCTTTTGCACTTGTAGCTCACACCCTTTCCCATCACAGAGTATTAGTCAGGTCTGAATCAAACATACAGATAAACTCCCACCACCAGCAAGGGCTGATTACCTTTACTAAGAGATTTATGTCCTCTGGAGAGAGTGGGGGTGAGGAACCCTGTGGAATGAGAAATTCATTAGCTCAGGCAATTTTAAAAGGCAACAAGGTATAAAAAAAAATCTTCCTGAACATGCTTATGGACTCTCCTTAGTTTCCCTTGCCATGCCTAAGGACATACTGGGCCAAACATGTACTTCCAGCCCTGTGTTATCAATGCACTTTATCAAACCTGAGATGAATTCTTGCTGAGGGTACTGCACAGTGGTGCTAAGAAAGTGCCTTTAAAATTTTGGCTTTTATTTCCATGCAAGATATCCAGTTATTCACATGCTGTTCCAAAGCCACTGCAGGTATTTTTAACATAACCCCTCCGTGGTTCTTAGGTGTTTTTTTCCAGTTGCTCTGCTGGGAAGAACAGCAGTGGACATGCAGTGAGGTGCACTTCTGAGATGAGGTATACAGGTGGAAAGTGAGTTAAACAGAAGATATAGAAGTGAAGTTACATACTGGTTTTCCAGGAGGTCCTCTTTCCCCTGGGTTTCCAGGTAGACCCTACAGATCAAGAGAAAGAAAAAAAAAAAAGTGAAGTTATCATACAATAACCCCCTGGTTGCTCCCACACTCTGCTGACTGCTCCAGACTAACACACATTTTACTTTCTGCCTCTTAAGCACCTCTGCTCTTTGCACGTGACAATCAGTAAAGTCCTTCAAATGTCTGCAACTTTAACATCCTCTGAACCCCTCCTAAATCTTAACTTATCTACCCTGATTTAAGTTCATTTGAGTTCACACCAAGACTGAAATTGCTTTAGCTTGTCTTCTGGTCGCAGGACACGTCATGAACTGCAGTAGTGTGAAGGATGAAGCTTGAAATCCCTGAAGACACCAGTTACATAGGAAACCAAGACCTTGCTTTGCACAAGCCTTGCAAACAGGTCATTTGCACCTGAAATAGCAATGAGCCTGTTTGTTTGTTTGCTTGCTTGCTTGCTTCTGGGGTTGTATTGGTATCAGTTTTCATGAGATGAAGGCATGGAAATGACCAGCATCCTTAGAATTTAAGGTCTAGGAAGTAATGCTTTTGTAAAGAGGAACACTGTACTAGCAGGGAAACTTCAGAATTTCAAGAAGATTTATTTCAAGAAGAATATAGGTGAAGACTTCTTCGTGATGAGAAAAGACACAGAAGAAGAGAGTGAGTAAAACTGAAATCCTGGGAAAGATTTAGGCATGGCTGTGATATCTGCCTGGTATGGAGACAAAAAAAAGATGGACCTATTTTCTTGAACACTGTGTGGCTGCTGCTGTCTTTAAGAGGATGCAAATAAGCCAGGGTTAAGAAATTAAGCTGTGTTCCATGGCTGACAAACCTGAAACCACTGCATCCCTAGGAAAAGCCATGCAGTTGAAAGGTACAGGACTGCAAGAAGAGAATTGAATCTGAAGAATGCTTATCTGAGCTGAAATGAACAAACCAGCTGTAGGCTGATGATACTTCAGCATGTTGCATTATCAGAAACCAGATAACTGGAAGCAGAGTCCAAAGTATAGTAAAGATTTCTGGACTATGGAGGCCTGGAGATATAGAAAAGCCTGACAACAAGCTGCAAACATTGCTTTGAGCAGAATAAAAATGCTAGAAGGAAGGCACGGAGGGTATAACTGCATCTGACGAGCTGGCTAATGGGGGAGAAAACTGGAAAAGAGGAACCAAGAAAATAATAATAAATAATACTTGAAAGAGTCTGCCCAAAACACTGCGTGGCACTGCAAAGAAACGCTGCTAATGTGATGTGGGAACATGCACAGATCCAAATATCAACCAGTGCTGGAAAGCTGACAAAGTCTGAACACTTTCAGGAGTTTGTAGCTGACAGTGGTTGGCACAAACTATAACATCCAGCGAGTGGTCCAGTGCAGGAAAAAGATGTCAGCAATGAAGATGTATGATGCACAGGATCCATAGTACTCTTAACAGTCTGCAAAATCTGGAATGGTGTTTAACTGGGAACTGATGGAAGCTCTGCAGATGGCACGCTGAAAAATGATGCTCGGGTAAGTGAGGTGCATGGAAATAAAAGGAAGTGTAGAAGGAAAGCAGTCAAAGAGGCTTATGGTGGGGCAGTTCTATCGAAAGACTGAAAATTAAACGTGAAATGCAATAGCTTAAATAGGTTATAAATCCCAGGAATAAAAAGCCAATAGGAGGTTTAATAAGTGTACGCTGGTTTGGGGTGTATGTACCTTAAACCAAATACAAAGGCTCCCTGAAACTCCTTCTAACTGTAGGGGAAAATCAACCCCAGAACAGAGAACTGCTTTTCAGATCCAACGGCAGTCATGTCAGCATCACCAAAGTTTCTGTAATTATGAAAACAAATGCAGGGGAAAATTAACTTCCTGCTAATACTGGAACTTTGTTATCGTAAATCATTAGCATAATTAAAAAGCTATTAAGTCCATGTTTATGTTAATTAAAATTATCATAATCAAGATAGAGAAAGAGCCTATTAAATAGGTGCCCTCCCTGCTAATAGTAGGACAAAAGAACGTATCATTTAGCCTGTTTTCTAATCTAAGGGAGCTAAGTAGGTGTGTTGCACAGAAACATTTTCTCTCCCAGTAGACCAGAGAGAGGAGAGTGGAGGCTTCCTAAAAAACATGTAAGTGTAACAGCATTTGGACTGAGAATGTCTGCTCCTTTAGGGATATCTGATCCAGGATCTTTTTCAATGCAACAAGGGAAAATAAGGAGGAAGCCATAAATAAGAACATACAGGGACACAAGTCTGACTGACATACAAGGGAGGCAGTGATGGGAACCAAACCTGGATAGCCACACTAATTGATGGAGGCATGTGGCAGTGTGAGAAGCTTTATTCCATCAAGGTTACCTGAGCTGGGACCGTGTCAGTTTGGAAGCTAAGGGAGAAGGGTGAAATCAAACAAAATATACCAAGACACAGACCTAACAAGAAACAAACCATGCCAATCATGCTAACAGATGGGCTGTCAAGAAACCACAGCCTGCACTTCCAAGAAGATCAACCTGGGATTTGCAAGTGATAGGACTGTAAACTCGAGGGACCCTGAACTGGGAGGGGGACAGGAATTGCTGGAGCTGTGGAGATGCACCAGAGGATGGGAAGGCAAAGGGGAAAAAGCAGGAGGATAGACAGAAAAGGATATAAAAGGGGTCAGTTGTGCATGAAACAGGGATGGTCAGTGCACTTGGCTGGCTTAGCCCTGTGCCTGATCACCATGGATTGTCCCATCATCTTGTATCTTCTTACTGAACCTTTCCTTCCCTTTCTGCATAATGTGTATGTGTGCTGCAAGGACTAAGTGTCAGCCACTGGTGAGACCAGTATGTGTGTGTGACTGAAAGCTGGTGCCAGCTAGTGGGGTCAGACTGGGGGTGTAGGCTCCCTCACTCTACTGGAGTGAGTCTAGGGGTCTTTAACCTCCAGCCACTGCAGCAGGAATTGTGTGTGGTCCCCAAATCACCTATTAGTGGGACCAGCAGGAGCAAGGGGCTCCATGATGCTGGTTGGCATGGGAACACAGGCCAGAGCCCATGTACCTGGTGCCAGCTGGGATGGGACAAACGTCTGTATCTTCAGCAATCCTGGTCTCTGTGTGTGAGTGTATTCATCAGCAAACTTCAAGCTGGACCAGCTGGCAAGCAGGGGGACTTGAGTTGAGGCTGGGGTATCAGATGGGCATGGGGAATCACGGGGGTGGAGTGCATAAGGGACAAATGCATCAGTGATGCATCTTTGCAGCAAGCATCAGGCTGGGGGAGCAGGTAAGCAGGGGACCCGTGGGGTAAGGTGGTCATGAAAACATGATTTTGAAAGGAAAGTGTGCTAACTTAAAGACAAGAAAATAACATATATGGACCAAGACAGTACGTCCCACAAGAGAATCTGTAAGGATTTATGGACATGGTGAACTTTAGAGGATGAACAGCAAGCCTTTGGCTAAGAGGAACATAAAGCCAAACCAGCACGACTGGACTGTAAACCTAGACAAGGATTTTCCACAACTTAGATTTTAATAAAACAAGACCCTGCCCTGAGCATTCTTGGTATTTGATTGACTTGACAACAGATGTTTCAAAAAGTGACCTCGGGTGATTCCTACTGCAAAAAATACAGCACATGGTTTTAGGGCACTAGAAAGAAGATAGAACACAGTTTAAAAAAAAAAACCAAACAATCTATTGACCTATGGGAGATAATTCTGGCCAAAGTCATTACAAAAGAAGTATTGACTCTTCCACCTCCCCAAATGCTTCTGAATCTGGGTATACAACAACTTACAGCAGACATTTCCAAGAGCACCTGATGAGTTTGCAACTGGAAAAGAATAATGCAGAGAATACCCTAACATATGTAAATATGATTTAAAAGGATAATTCAGTTTCAGAGAAAAAAAATAATAATCCAAAAAAATGCATTGGAATGCATTTTCAAAGGCCACAGCAAAAAACAAGGCATCGAGGCAAGTCATTAAGGCTATTGCCACTAAGTGGCTTGGGAGTTGCACAGCAAATTCACATTAGCAATTCAAATCAGAGCCTTCCTAACTGATGACAGACTGTTTAAAGACAACGGAATACAAAAATGGGCATGCTTCAGAGAATACAGGAATACTACACTGATAAACAGGAGTGCAAAAGCAGAGCAAAAAAAACCCCTTTGTACTGGTCATAAATGCAAGTGGAGATCAAGGCACCACAAATGCATGATCTTGTTAAAATAGGCATCCCTGCTGTTACACCAAGAAATGTTGGGATGTGTCCTGTAGCTACATCTACACTTCCTGAAGCACGGGTAGAATTGCTGAACAGGTGATCAACCAGAATACAGACAGCTCCTAAAAGACGTATTGAGTGCAATTAAAGCAGTTAGTGCAATAGAGGATGTGGGTTGAAAGTTCTGTTTGGATAATTTTCTGTGGGGAAAAGGAAAGTTCTAAAGACCGTAGTGCTGCATCTCCAAGAGTTGACCAGTCAGCACTGGTCTGAGTAGAGCCAGAAAGAGAAAAACTGGCTCTTGCACTCACAATACAGTTGAAATAAGCTCATCTATTTTATCTCCTGTTTGAAAGCTCTTGAATAAAAATCCCAAACCTCTGAGACAAGGTGAGGAGATGCTTCAGGGGGGGAAGGAGACCCATCCTGTAGGAAATTACACCCTTTAGGCCAGGTGATGCACACCAGTAAAGATATACTAGGGATGAAAACCACTTGCCATGGTAGTCACGAAAACTGGTACCCATTTCAGACATGACAGCATCATAAAGCAGCGCTGAGGAGGAAAGCTGCAGAAAGCCACTACCCCCTCCCCACAGCATTTCCCCAACAGGCACAAATCCGAAGATCAAGCCTTTCAAAATCTGCAGAGCCTCTCTGCTGCTTTTCCTCCAGGACTGGTTTCCACATCACAGAGCTGGCTGACCAGCAGAGGGAAAAAAAAAAAACAAGTGCTCCTCTTTGTGTTGAAACCCAGCAACAGAGGCAGGCAGCAGGAGGGGTCAGCTTTCCAGCTGGGAGGCTGCCACCTCTCTCTCTATCCCCCAGCTCCATGACTCACCCACTGAGACTGCAGGAGCGAGGACTGTGCACCAAGAGGTGAGAATGTCATCTTCCATGCACAGTAGCAGCAGCAAAACAAAGCCATGAAGAGCTTCTTAACAGCTGTGGCTCTCTTCTCATAGAAATATTATAGGGTAGTTATCTCAGTGGCTTCTGAGAAGTTCCTAGACAGCTTAACAGCCATTCTTTTCCAGTGTGGGATCGTTCCCCAGTGTGTGCTGCCAAGTCCCTTCTCTGATGTAATTTTAAGATGGTTCAGTGGTAAAGTCCCCCACTTTCCACGAGACAACCCTCCTTAGCCTAATTCTTTCTCCCCCTGACATCCTTACTCATAAGTGCTCCACTTTGTGAATCATCTCACTTGGACCACCCCACTAACACTCAATGACTGCAGCTGAGTATAAGCACACTTTTTAGGGAAATTAGATTTGAGCATTATCAGTTTTCTTGAGCACTTCCACTTTTTAATTTACTTACATCCTGCCCAGGAGGCCCCTGTGGTCCAGGGATACCAGGTACACCGCGGGGACCCTGGCAGGGAGAGAACAGACAAACCCAATAACACAAGCAGTACTTAGGAGGTGCTTCTTAGCCAAAGAACTCCTCAACCCAATAGTTACTGGGAAGAAAACTTAACTAGCAGTTAAACAGCTATGAGGGAGTTTAAGGAAAAAAAAAAAAAAGATTAAATCTCCCATCGCACTCTCACGTTATCAGTCATTTCTGTGCCTCGAGGGACTTTCTGTGCATCACTGAAGCCAAGCCTCATATACCTTGAGTGGAAAGGTAATAATGATGCTTTATAGGAGGCAAGTTTGTGAATGGGGAGAAAATATGACTAAGCACAGGACTGTATAGGAGGAAAGAAGGTCCAGCTCCTCTGCAGCAAGCTAGTACACTGGCTTGGACTGGCTAATTCATGCCAGGGTATACTGAGTACACAGTTACTTGCTTCACACACCAATGGATTGCATCCTTGTAAAACTGAGGAACTAAGTATGTTTGGTGAACACTGAAATGCAGGGTCTTCTGTACGACTGGACTAAGAAAAATGCTTAAAAAATGGTTTATTTTACCCCTTTTAGCCTTGGCTTATGTGCCTTGAAATGCTTTGCTTTGAATGAAAGGTTAACCAAATAACTTCATTCGTTCTTTAGTAGGACTACTGATGGCCAAGGGAAAGCCACCGTGTCAAGAGTCTCTCACAGAATGTTCAGGGTTGGGAGGGGAACCTCTAGAGACCACCGAGTCCAACCCCCCTGCCAGAGCAGGTTCCTCTTAGAGCAGGTTGCACAGGAACAGATCCAGGGGGGTTGGAATGTCTCCAGAGACTCGATCAACTCTTTCCCACGACGCAAGACAGAAGTAGCTGGTAATGCACAGGAAAAGTCCCCTTGGGAGGCTCAGCCACCCTGTGACCCTACCATCCTTGGGCAAAAAGAGACTGATTAAACATGCCTTCGTGAAAGCGCTGGGAGAAACACAACGCAGTTGTCCCCTCCATATAAAACCAGGGTGTAGTTAGAAAGACATACTGTACCAATGACCCTTTGTCTCCTGGGGGTCCCACAGGGCCCTGCAAACAGAAAAAAATACAGCAATCAAGACACTGAAATTTAACTGCTCAGGGTGGGCCCTGAAGCACCAAGATAACAAAAATTGGAGAAGGAAGGGTGAGGGAAAGGAGGAAGACTGACAGGCTGCCCAGGCAGACATTGCTGTAGTGTGCAATACTCACAGCAGGATATCAGGGGAAGGGTCAAAGGAAGAAATTGAGATGGACACAGCGAACTCCATGTCCGCCTCTTAAACCCCTCCAGGGATGGGGACTGCACCACGTCCCTGGGCAGCCCATTCCAATGCCTGACAACCCTTTCTGGAAAGAAATTCTTCCTGAGATCCAGCCTGAACCTCCCCTGGGCCAACTTCAGGCCATTTCCTCTTGTTCTGTCCCTTGTCACCAGGGAGAACAGACTAACTCCTGCCTCACTACAATATCCCTTCAGGTAGTTGTCAAGCAACACACACACACACATACACACAC
>WTSP01003698.1:0-16648 GCA_025331215.1 Actenoides lindsayi | reverse complement strand
ATATTATCAAAACAAGAAGTGGCAATGAAAATTTTTGGTTTATGAAAAATCTAGAAAAAACTTATAGAAGTGAGACCAGAAACTGATGTAAGACTGTTGTTGCTGGGTTTTTTTCCAGAACAGTGTGCAGTTCTCCCCAGTCCTATTTCTCCCTCTTTGATTATGTTACAGTGATGATTTAAGACAATTGTTTCAGAAACTAATTTATTCGTAGGATTTTCTCAGGTTTGGGGATTTTTTCATTTCTACCTTCTTAGCAGACAAACAGTAACATTTCCTGGGAAAGAGAATTGGGAATTCTAAGCTACAATTTCTTCTTCCATCAAAACTAAAATCATTTTCTGCTTTTTTGCTTTCCTGGCTGACAATGTGTTTGAGTGGAATGTTTCAGTTGAGACTTAATCTATGTAAGATAAAAAGGGAAAATATGGAGCAAAATTCACTGACTCCTCTTACTGTGATTATCTACTTCTGTTCAAGAGATGGGCAGTTTGAAGGTGCTTTACAAGGTACCCCAAAATGTACAGTCTATAATCTGTACATGACTCATAGAACAGTATCTTCTATCACAAAGACCCCCCAGGAGTCTTTCAATTGTTTACTGGAATTGTCCAGAATAGAGCTGCAAATTGGAAGATTTTAAAGCACATTTTCTGAAAAAAAAATAAATCTCTCCTCCTAGATCCAGTGGCATTTAACAAAGAAAAACAGTAACTACAAACAAAGTATTTATTTAAGTACCTGTACGTTTTTTCTTTAACAGAATATGCATCTGCTTTGGCTCAGTGCCAGAACATTGAATCCATCATATAAAATATGCACAATATTCCCTACCCTACAACTTCAAAATCTTCTATGGATAAATAAGCAGCTTTTTTTTTTTTTTTTTTTTTTTTTTGACTTAATCTGCTTAAAAAAAAAAAAAAAAAAGTTTTACATCTAATTTTTGCTATAGTTACCTGCAATTTTGGCTTCCAAAATGGGCTGTATCAATGCAAAATACATCATTCTATTCTGAGCTTCCATGCAAGAAATAACAGGTGCTGCATAGTGTTGCTTTCTTGTCCTGCAACAAAATGAAAGCAAAATTATATTATATTCCCATTTTTGTACTTCTGAATGCGATTCTGTGTGTTGATATTCAGGTATAGGACTTGTTCTGTGTGACTATCTGGAACTACATGCTATCGTGGCCCTTGAGACGTAGTGAAGTACCTGAGCTTGCATGTTATAGATTAATATTCCTACAGCTCACTGAGCATTCTCAGTGAAATAAATGTCTCCCACTGCCATGATGCAACCAGTGGCCGACAAGGCAATAATGTATCTTAGGTGCTTTGAAAGAAAGGACGTAAAGTGGAAGAAAAATCATCTGAGTAGTTCTTCTTTGAGGGCTCATTTGGCAAGTGAGTCAAAACTATGTTTGAAGCTGTTTTCCTTCCCTAGGCAGTCTTCAAAAATTTACAATGGAAAATTTGCCATAAATAGGGGCTGTGATAATAAGTCAGTTACAATTTTTTTTTCCATCAAATGTAAAGCATTTAGAAAACCTATATACATAACCTCAAAAAAAAAGCGAACAAACACACTGAAAATATCCCCTATTTTTTGCCAAAATTAGGAGCTGAATTACGAAGCAGAAAAAGCTGTTAGGGTCAAGGGAAGAATTGATTCATGGATTGCCATTGAAATCAATGGCAGAATTCCCATCAGCTTAAAAACCTTCAGTTTTTAAACTTAACATTTTCTCCCACTCCTTCGCCTCAAAGAAAACTATAGGAAAGCTGATGGAGTCAATTTCCCTGAAATCCGATGAATTAGACTGATGTAGAGTTACATTTTCTATTGCCTTGAGCTATAGGAATTAATTTCCAGTATGATTATAATTATTTTATATGTGCAAAATATAAGGTATATTAGAGTGAAGATTTTATACAATTTAAAACTCAGGCACACCCACAAATATTGTGACATAGTCTTCAACAGGTGTCATGTCGCTGCTGCTGTAGAACATTGCCATGAAAGTGTTTGAATTTTCTGTATTTTAGTTATGTTCCAATTTGGTAATGGTACCATTTTTTTTACTGTCCACACTTTAGTAAGCAAGAGAGCCACTTAGCCCTTAGGTGCTATCATGACTCCTAAGGAAAGATGCAAGAAGCGATAACATACCTTATACTCTGTGAAGAGAGCTGAAACATTTATTTCTGGGATCAGTCACCATCATGATGCAGAAAGTGCACAAAGGGGTGTGAAGCACAGCCTTTACCCTTTTTGCACTCACTGGTAAACTGGAAACAGAACTTGCCTCAAGCATTTTGCAAAAATACCCTTTTAATGTCACTGTTAAACAGACAACATCTCAGGGAAAATTTGCAATGGAGGAAAGCAAGCATTTCCTGAAAAACTTATGAATTTTTTCAGAAGTCATTCCCATTCACTGCTAATCTTCAATGCCTAACTGTCAGAAATGTTTGCAGCCATTTTGAAAGTTAAAATAGTTATAAACAATATACTGATGCTCTAATACTGGGTAAACATAAATATTTACACTGTTATAAATATTGACATAGGAAAAAAATCTTTATATTGGTCAAAATGAGTTTAAATAAAAAATTGATATGGCATGGTATGAAACAAAGCAACAAAACAAAACAAAACTTTGCCTCAGTATAATGAAGATCTCTAGGATATTTACTTTTAAGTCAAACAGAGTGGATACATTTTAGAGTTAGTTTGTGAAAGTGAGTATGAAGTAGTAATGCATTCTACGGATCCAGTGCAAAAGATTTTCAGGTTTCCAACTTGTCAAAAACATACTATTTAACCCCAAATTTGTTGCCTTGCGGAAAAGTAGCCAACTAGTAATTTTATCAAAGGTAGAATGATACCAAGTATTCCTACAAAACAGTACAGCTACTAAAAAAATGCTTTTTGTTGTGCTTTTAACTACTGGAAACTTGAAAAAGCAGAAGACTGTAACTGTTTTCTTGGAAGGTTTTTGCTGCAGCAAGTTGTACTACTTGTTAATGCTGAAAGATAGACTAAAGAAAACCTGTCAAAATAGAAAGACTGTAATACAAGCTACTGTAAATACTGCATAATAGATGCAATTCCAGCCAATTTTAACTAGCAAGTATTGGACACATAATCTAGTTGCATATTCTAATGGATAGGCAGTCTATATAATTACTAACAAATGGAGAACCTGGACACAGGAGCAAATACACATGAACTTCGGGCAAGGAAAGTATCTGAGGGTTAACTGCAGTCCCTTGACTTTACAATAAATTATGTCCAGTAATCCTATCTGTAAACATATATAGCTCCATTTTGAAATAATTGTTATTTATTGTCCTCTTTTTCTCCGATACGATGAAAGTGTGTTTTGGACTATCTTCAAAATGTCATGGCTAAACTCCTTAAGATGCCTTAAATCTTCCTTTTCTCCTAGAAACAATTGCCTTGAAGCATCTTCAAAGTAGACTTTTTCCCTTAAGATGCAATATTTAAAAATACCATCTTGTCATTGAACAGGGCATTCAGAATATAATTTACAAATTTAGATTAAAAGTAACACTTTTCCTAGTAATTTTCTTTTTTACAGTGTGGTGCTAACGTGGGCAGTGAAGAAGCGAACAGACTGCAGCTCTTTCTGGTGCATCTTGAACAAATGCCATTCCTTATGTTCTAATCATTCACTTCACCAAAGTAACTAATGATGAGAAAAAGATTGCAAAGACAGCACTATAATTATCATATGGCAAAGTGTGGTTGTCATTTATAAACTAGAGTTTGCATCACAGAGAATGATACCTGACAAACAGAAAACTTAAGCTTATTCTTCAGATCTCTGGCTGATGTTTTGTGGCAGTAATTTAATGAAAGGCAACCAGGATATTTCTCAGAGAAACTGAGCCATTGAACAAGAAACTTAGTTATTCCACTACCATGGACATCTGGCAGTCATGGGTAGACAGTGGCTGGATTTAAAAAAAAAATAAAGTGAAATTACCACAATTTAAAGAATCATATGACCATAAACACTTTGTTAAAGGAACATACCTTGTTCATGCACTGAAATGAAGCAAAGATAGATAGCGCATATGAAAAATTTCATGTAGATCAAACACCTATTTTCTAAAGTGTTGCTGACAGACAGTGAACACATTAACTTACATATCACTGATTAGGTGAGGGTACATGACTAACTACAATTTCTTGAGGAATTATCAGTCCCCTTTGGCAAAAGGGGACTTTTCCCTGCATCTGTGAAATTATGGTGACCTTTTGTACAATCCTTTTACAACAATGTGGTTCAGTCTGATCAGGTAGGGTGAAGGGTGAATCATCAGCAGCAATATGGATGGCCTGGGAACTTTGACTGAAGGGATTTTGATCTACAAGATATTTTGAAGATCTGTTTCAGACTTGATTGTCAAACACAGGCTTTAAGTAAAGCTAAACAATTTATCAGGCTGTGGATCATATAAAAGATACTTACTGGTAGTTGTTCTGGACCATATGCTCCTTATTTTCTCCTTTAACTTCTTCATCACCATCTCTCACCTGTTTTACATGAGCTATGTTCAAAGTCCACAGCATCACTGTAACAGAATCTTGAGGCGTGATACAGTAGGAATAATGAATATAACATACCTGGGATGGATTTCCCAGTTTTGATAAAATATCCTGTGTTCACAAATCCAATGACAAGACGTTCCCCCTTAACTTCACTGCACTGTGACTGTCTTCTCTTTAATACCTGGTACTAACATGTTATAGACATTACATTTTAGTTTGAAAATAAATCTTTTCCTGGGTGTATCTGAGAGATTTGTATAGAACACAGAGATATGACACCTGCAACTTTGAATCTCAGAGGAAAAAGGAAGTTGTAAGGTGTTTTTAATTTTACTTCTTTTAAGATTAAAAGCCAAGCACTTTTCAAGAAATGTCAAGTTCAAAAGAATACCAACACATTTGAGTTATCTGTAAGGTATTATTAATATAAAATGTGTTTCAAAATAAAATAATTATGAAAAGTTCCTCAAATTTTATATTAATAAAATTATTCATTCTGACATAAATGCAAAAAGGTTTTTACTTGGATGGGAACTAATTATTACTGCAAAACATTCTTTTTACTAAAGATGCTGAAGCAAAGCTTTTGCGGACAATGGACAAAATACTGATTACAGGAGAAATACCTGCTGAAGTACAGAAGAATATGGAAAAGATATCATCTAATCAAAGCTACTTTATGTATTGTCCATGAATAAAATAAAAACTTATATAAGTTTTCTTTCTGTGCTTGATCTGTGATGCTATTTAACCTATGGAAATGACCTTATCAGTTTGCTAATGGACATATATAAGATAAATAGAAAGCATACTGGAGATAATTTAATTCTACTTCATTCTATTCCAAAGTCCTGTTGAGAGATTCATAGGTGAGTCTGGGAGATTAAGTTGTCCATATTATTTCTTCAATTTCCTTTTTTTTTCCTTTGGAAGGAAAATAATCCAGTATTGTAAAATGGTCTAGATTTAAATTACAGATAATGTACACTGAACATAATATGAATGAGTAAATACAGTTAATAGAACCGATGTCTGTACTGAAGCCCATTTATTCCAAGTTCAGCACTGCCGTCATTTGTGAGTAAAAGTAGATGTTTTGCATACTCTCAGAATACTGAAAAACATCTACTTTAGGTGCAGGTTTCAGTGCTGCAGTACCTAGAAGCAGAGGTCCAGCTTTAGCTAGCGAAGTCCTTCAGACTAATATTGGGATATTGGCTATTGAGACTCTGAGGTAAACAGTTACGTATCTCTAAAAAGCTTTTACATGTGTTTAGGAGAACGTACATTTGCTTTAAAAGTAAAGCCTAAAGCCCCACAACATGGACAGGGCCACCAGCAGTTCTGCATTCCAAGTTTGGAAGACAGTTAGTAATTGGGATATAACAGAGAACAGGTGATTGTTTACAAATATTTTCCTTAGGACTTCATACTAGATGCAACTTCTCATTAAAGGTTTAATCCTTTTATGAGGTTTGCATAAGCCTGCTATACTTCCTGGTACAACTGTTTCTTGGATAGAGCCTGATGAATGAGTTAAGCTCCAGGTCCATTGTACCATGAAATTCGAACATACCATTCTTTTCTTCGGGAAACTTGCCATCCATTCACTGCCTGGTGTTCTGGTGGGACCAGATCTTCTGAAAATAAGTCACTGATCCTTTAACTCCGTGGAATGAAACTTTGCAGAAACTCTTCATAGTAATTGCGTTTCAAGAAAAGCTTATTTATCTTCCATTTCAGTGTTGAGTGAAGTACCAAAAGAGTAAAATCTGAGGAAAGTCTGAAAACCTGATTTAAAAATCTAAGGTGCACTTGAAGCTATCTTCATGTATTAGAAGTTAATAATTTTGTGAGTTTGTGTTAAATAATAAATGACATTTTAACAATAACACCAAAATAGTATCTTTGATTACATTAGAATGAAAATATCTGAGTGTAATTGTGCTTCCACCAATGCTTTCCAAACCATACAAACTTCAAAGAGATTTTTAAATATACAGTTTCCAATACTAGATACTGTCTTTGGCAATGACGATTCCTTAGAATTAGTGATTTGAGGGAAAAGAAAAGGTAAAGTATACAATGGAACTAGAAAACCAAATAGACAACAGGAGACATCTGAAGAATGAATGAGAATTCTTGCTAAGTTATTAATCACTAAGTGCTGAAATTACTAACTTACACATTTGCAAGTGACCTTCTTGATGTTTATGAAACAAAGTTTGAATATATAAACCACTCAGATTTATGGATAGGAGCAAGTTCTTCACTCAGTTTTAATGGTGTAAATAAGAAGTTTTACTAAAAACTAATTATCTGTGATCTACATTGCTCTGACAGAAAAGGCAATGAAAACTATGCAGAAGATATTGAATATAAAAGATATAGTGTTTGAATTACAACAAATACGCTGTATGGGAAGCTATCTGAAGAGGAAAAAAATCAGACATTAAACTCTGTATTTTATCACTTCATAGTGTTAGGATTTCGTGAAGTGACAAAAAGAGTTGGTAAAACATCATTCAGGGCATTATTTACTATAGTTCAGCCTAATAACTGTTGGTTTAACTAATGTAAGTTTATCACATATAATTTTAATTCACTAAAAACTTATTGTTTACAATGAATAAGCAATGAGGACCAATTTTTTTTTAAACCATCTTATAAATTTACAGAATTTTATTATAAATTATCTGTAATTAACGTACTTATTCTATCTCAGTGAGGAACAAATAAATGCTTCCATATCAGAATTGCTTAAAAATGTACAAAGCAAGCAATCTTTTATCCTGAAAATATATTACATAATATTTTCCTTTTTTAGTAAGATGTTGTTCATAGAGAAGCACTAGACTTTCAAAAGATGAGAAATGAAACTAAGGAATTTTAATTAAATAAATTAGTATGTAAATAAAATAAAACAAAAACCCCCTTTTAGAAAAAATACTATAGATAGCTAACAGCATTTTCCCATGAGTGCATCTGATGTTTTGCATTTTAACATTTTAGTCTTTCTCAAGGTGCTAATGTTCAGCTATGTAATCCTGGGTTTGGGGTGCGGGAGGCTGTGTGTGTGTTTCTCTGTGTGTGTGTTTGAAAGAATTTATGTGTCTGTGACTATGAAAAACTTTCAGAAGTTACTGTATTGTTTAGAAACTTTAGGATAATAAATTAATATTTCATTATTATTATTTTCCATAGAAAGCTTTCATTCTTTCTGCTTCAAGGACTTAAGATTAAAATATGAGCTAGCCAGCTCAATATCCCCAAATCAATTTGTCTCAGTAGGAGACAAATTAGCAGAATCGGACCAAAAATGAATGGAATAATTCCTGTTCAGGCTAATAGGTACCCTCTTGCGCCTCTCAGGTTGTCTTGTGTATCAGTATGTTGCATTATATGCTGATGAAAAAAATTTCATTATTTCTAGAAATTCAAGGCCCACTAAAGTCATTGAGAGTGGGATTTATGCCATTAAACGGAGAAGTCTGCATCTTAACGAGGTTGTCTTAGATTTTCTTTATAGCTAACGAAATAAAACAGACAATTTCAATATGAGGATCGCCTGAACTAAGATTTTGTCTTGAGATAAGATGAAACACATCCTAAAAATACCTGCTTTTCTGTATTGATTATAAACAAATCCTGCTGTCAATACATCAAAGACAGACACTCAAACTCTCTATGTCTGAAGTTAGATGAGAAGTAGAAGGCTTTTTACTAATTGCCATGTCTTTGGAATAAGCTATTTGTGCCTCTGAGCAGCATTTCCTTTGGGTTCCTTGTAATCTCTTTTTCTGTTGTTTTAATCATAGTTAGAATTAAAAACAAACAAACAAACAAACAAAAAACCAATATAAGTATCTAACATCTTGTTCACCTATTTTAAACTAAAAGTCAGTTTAGATTCTGATAGCCTGAAATTCGAAAAATTATTCTTTCTGTTCCCCTTCTTTGTCTCCTAAATGTATGTTTACTCTTCTAACAACTTCTTAAATCATATGCTTTTTGAGAGAAATTATATATATGTATTTGAAAATCTATTTTATTGTTATTACTGAGTACTTTGTCATATATGAAATGGCAAGGATCATCCAGATTGCTCACTGAAATGCCTTAAAAATAATCAAATATTGCATTTGTTTTTCTTTTAAAATGAAGATATAGTTTATTATTAATTCTACAAATACGTTCAGATCTAAATACATACAGTGCATATCATTTATTACTGTACTTGCTTGTCATTTTGTCTGACTATGATATAGCCTTAAATAAACATTGCTATAAATGACACATTCTGTCTCTTCTGATGAAAAGTTCAAAGGCTTTGTGGTGGCATCGAAAACTGTTTAGATAAACTATATATACTAGAGTGTTCAAACTAGAATTGAAATGACCTCTGCAAAATCTTGGTATATCTGAAGACAATTTCATATTTTTAACTGAAGAAAAGACAAAAATATCTCTCCTTTGTCATCTTCTTAATGATTTTGTACAATTATAATTGGTAAATTAGAGCACAATATGGCACTATAATAGTAATCTGAAACCCAAAACTGAGAGAAAGACTGTTAAGAACTTGATTTAAACTTAGGGAAATATATTTTGTATTTTATAAGATACAGAATGATATCAAATTTTCATGATGTGTTTAGAAGAAAGGAAAACAAAAATTCTAAACAGAATTAGATCTGGAGGCAAAACCAAGTCTAAACAGATAGAACAAACATATCTCTAAGAAATAAAGAAAACAATTTGCAAGATTCCCATAAAGAAGAAGTTGAAGCATCAAATAATAAATAAAGTTTAAACATGCTTTGTATTGTGGAGATGATCTTTCATGGGAAACTGCTGAAGCTGTAGCTTCATTGAATGATGAAATTGTCTTAGATGCAAGTAGAGCCTTTATTATTTATAAAATGGATGCTAGCGGAAAGAATAAGAAAATGACAGAAGTTATACTAAAGCACTTTGAACATAAGTAGAATTTAAATGATACATCAAGCAAATTATTCTGTCTCAAAATGTTGCAAAGACGGTAGAATTAAACCCTCATAATAGAATTAGAAAGTTTGAAGTTTCCCAGACAGCTGGTCAGTTGGAATTAATGAAGAAATGATTGATCATGGTGAAGTGCTCCGAATATGTAGTTTTATGTAGGTACCTACAATATATGTAAATTTCTTAAGAATATGTATTTAAGTTGCAGAAAATAACATTTTATATTCAATGCAGTTTTTAAGGAGAATAAATTGTAGCCTTTTCTCTGCCTTTTTTCTTTTTCTGTACCTTTGAAAGCAGAAGTGGAATTTAAGCCCTTTGAAGATAAAATACTACAAAAAATAACTTGTTTTGTTGTTGTTGAACACACTCTTAATTACTATTTTTTTCTGTAATGCAAAAATGTTTAAAATTTCAAAAGAGGTGAATATTTTGATTAGTGAAGAGTTCAGGAGTTTATGTTGTCTACTAGTAATTAAACTGTTTAATATGAAATACATTATTCTTTTAATGCAACTATAAAACTGTCAACCTGAGATTTGAAACGATCATAAAAAGGGATTCCTGTTGATCTTGAAAAGTAGTGAATGAATAAAGCTTTGTGTATGACAGTTCTGTATAGATGCAAGTCATTATACAGTGCTTTCTAAGTCCTCTAAACTAACCTGGCAGAAGTCAGCTTCATTCCAGTAGCCAAATAAATATTAGCATTAGCAGCTTGATATATTTGGGGTCACAGACTTCAGTTGCAGCAGATTGTCAGATATTTATCCTGCTGGCACACCAAAGCAGCCAAACACAGGATACTCGTCTCCTGAATGCAACATTTTTACAGATCTAAGCTTAAATTTACATTCCTTGCCTCTTAGCAAAGCCTGTCAGCCTGAAAATAATGACGGTGTCATTAGTTTTTAGTATATTCATAGCATTACTTCTAGTGATTACTGAAGACGTTTCTGTCAAATACAGTTTATGTCATTTATTCTTGCTTATCAGCAGCATCAGTAAGCAGCAGGCTGGTGCAAAGCATCTAAACAGAATAATACTTTGAATTCATGTAACATTTTTCTTTTCATATCACCAACAATGCTCTAATAAACCTTCAAAAGGATCTCACTGAATTAGATAATATCAACCCAAAGTAAAAGTGAGCAGATTAAATCATAGAAAAGTTTTCTGAGGTTATGGAACAAATCAATGGCAGAGAAAATTAAGGCTCAGGAGCTCTGAATTTGAATAAGCAGTCCCTTGGCAACATTGGAGATGATATTTTTGTACGGTTATAATGATTTTATGCAGTTTCTTCATTATAAGGGTGGTGGGATACTGGAACATGTTGTCCAGAGAGGTTGTGGATGCCCCATCCCTGGAAGTATTCAAGGCAAGGTTGGCAGGTCTAGTGGAAGTTGTCCCTGTCCATGGAAGGGGAGTAGGACTAGATGATCTTTAAGATCCCTTCCAACCCAAATCATTCTATAATTCTATAGCTGCTACTTACTGAAGATTATAGGTTAAGAATGGATATGTTGTATTCTTTGAAATCAGTTGCCAAATTCTTTACCAGTGGAAAGTCATGAAGCAGTAAACACTTTGGGAAAATGCAGGAGTCTTTTTCTGCATGTTTAGGAGGGCAGGAGAGAATGCAAAACTGACAGGAGATGATTTTACTTTGCAGCCCATGTCTGTGATCAGATCTGAGGTTTTGAATGGGTCCCATAGAGTGCAAAGAGCACTTAATCAATAATGTTATGACTTTGCTATAAAACTAGAGTATTGTTTTAACTTAGGTATTGATCAGGTTCATGTGAATACCAAGCTCTATGGTCTTTAAAAATTTCTTTTACTTCATTATTAAAAACAAATTCAGTGAGACTGTATTTGAAATTCTCATTGTGTTACATAGGTATTGTTAGGTTGGGTTTTTTTTAATAAATGTAGAGCAGAAAGTCTGAATGAGAAGAATCAAGTCACCTAACACACTGCTATGAGACAGAAAATAAATCCCCAATAGATTATTTTCTACTCCAAGTGTTCAAGCAAAATTAATTAAGGTTGAGCTGCATAAGCTGACCACAGAAAGACACCCAAAATCCCAAATATTTGGAAAAATACTTTCTCACACAGAATATACAACTTGTTAAATTATGTATCTTACATTAAAATAGTAAATACTTCTCTTTAAGGTATTGTCAAGGTAAGCCAGAAAGCAGTTTTTTGAAGTAATTAACAGATTCATTACTTTCAATCTGGAAACAATATATATTCACTTTTTAATTTTTTTGTATTTACTACTGGTACTAACTCATCCATTATTTTTCTATTGACTTTTTGATTATGTCTCTGATATGTTTTTCTTTATTTAATTAAATGTTCCCCTTCACATAGCTTCTTCATTGCATAAAACAAACTCAGTTCTTCCTCAGCTTTGCCACAAAGAAAATATATTTTAATTTGGGTTCAAGAAAAACAAGTAGTTGATTCAGAATATGTCAAAAAGCAAAGACATTTTTTTCACCTTGGGTCATTCAAAAATGTATTCATTCATTCATTATGCATACTATAAATATAAAAGTGGAACCCAGCAGTAATAAGGACAGAACTAAATTGCAGGGTGCCATGTGTGGTTCCTTTTATAGCTGCATTCATATTGATTACATGTAATTTTTATGGCAGACCTCTTTTAAAAGTATAGGTGAAGATGGCAATTAAGTGTCTGCTGTTTTCTTTATATTGTGATAGGCTTTTATATAGTTTTTTCCATTCTCTTACCCTTTTAACTTTCAGATTAAATACTAAACATTTGTGATTCATTCTCATTTTCTTTTTTCCCCAAGAACTGCAACAATTAAAAAATGAACTTTTTTTTTTTTTTTTTTTTCCTAGTAGTTCATGATATACTTAAAAATGTGAACATAAGAATGGTAGTTTTTTAAAAAAATAAAGAATTGTTGAGAATGGTTACCAAAATATTTTGTGGTTCCCTTGAATGATGCAGAACCTGCAGCACAACATTACTGTTATTAAATAAACTTGTTAGAAAACTATACATCTTGCTTGTGATGAAGACAGAGCCAGAGCAGAATCACTTCTACCACAATATGATCTATTTGTAGCAAAGCTTGCAAACTTTACAGAGTCCATACGGCTTGTGTCATCACTGAAATAAGTTACTACGAATATTTTTCATAATCACTTCCTTTGACCAACTCTATTTTTATTATCAGATCAAGTATTGGTCTCTGTCTTGGAGACTCTCAAGATCTTGTGTGTCATAACCCCATCTATGACCTACAGTGTTTTTCTAATATGTAACTCATAAAGTAGAGGCACAAAAAGATAATATCCAGATGAAATGATAATTCATTTTTTAAGAGACACAGGTAAGAGAAGAATTTCTAGTTAGCTGGAAGAGTGTGTGTATGTGTGAGCGTGCACATGCTCTGCAAAACTTTTGATGATGATTCCTTGTCTATACTGTCTAAATGACAAAAATATAAATTAAATCCAGTACTGAAATAAACAGGTATTCCATACAAGTATGGATGGAAGCAAAAAAGAGTTTAGGTCTGTGAAGTCCACTAGGAGACGTTTCTGTCTGTTTAATTTATCTGGAAACCACCTACATACTGTATCCTATCTACTACAGAGAATCTTAAAAAGCATGTGAAAATCTGTTTTGTTTCCTAATAGCACTTGTCTCTTGGAATGGTTTACAGCTCTTATTGAGAAGATTTTTGCAAACAGTTGAGAAATATTCTTTTTCAGTGCCTCAGCCAAAAACATGAGTGTAAATATGCATTTACATTGTTCATAGTTCAGTCCTTCAATCATTTGTCTCAGTAAATAAAATAGACATTGTTTGGGGCATTCTGAGCTCAAATTCTCTCTTTTTCCACAGTTTTAAATGCATATTTTATGCATAGATATTCTGTAGATATAGGGTGGGGTTTTTTCCACATTGTGTACAGTTATGTATTTTCTAATCTACTGAAAATGTCATCTGTTAAGGGCTCACAACTGTTTCTTCTGATATACTTGTTTATTTTGCCATTGACATCAAGACTGGATACCTACCATGCATATTCTATCCATTGAAAAGGAGGAAGTTCTAAATGCCTTCTTTCCCTCAGTTTTTATTGCCAGTCTTTGAGAATCCCAGGTCCCAGAAACCAGGAGGAAGTGCTGTAGCGGGGAAGTTCTGTAGCAGGGAAATGCAGCCTTGCTGGAAGAGGATCAGGTCAGGAAATACTTAAGAAAACTGAATATAAATTAGTCCGTGTGCCCTGTTGGGGTGCATCAACATGTGCTTTTAAGTGGTTCTGCTTTAGTAAGGGGAGCAAATGATTTCTAGAGGTTCCTTCCAGTCTCAGCCATTCTGTGATTCCTCTGTTATAGATGTACCCTTCTGGTTGGCAGATTCAGTAATTTATTTCCTCCATAAAGAAACCTGTAGTTTATAGATAGAGGCAGAAAGTGGAAAATACTGAACTATTTCTCTGAATAAAACCAAAAGTTTAGTTATTTATCCTGATGCAAAAGAACTTATAGCAAATAAAAATTGATGTGTTCTGTGAAAAAGTACTCTGTTCTTAACTGCTTTGGGGTTTTTTTGGTATTTTTTGGGGTTTTTTTTTATACTAATGTACATTCTTGTGCCCTCAAAACAGTCTTCGGAATAATTTAGACACCTTTCTTACCCTTCTCTTCCTCATTTTGGGAAGCTGTTTTTCTGTTTAGCTAATCAACTACAGTAGCCGAAGTTGAATTCCCTTCCTAGTTATTGTTAACTGATTGTAGGTAAAGTAATATATAAATGTCCATGATCTCATTATACCTTGCTTGACCTTTGTAAAGCCATGTAAAACTCCCATGAGTGTGCAGGCCATGGGATGAGGCTGTTTTTTCTGGAATGTTTAGTACCTGATACACAGAAGAAACATTATTTTACTTGGGGAAATCACAGTACAAGCTGGCATGATAAGCAATGAATTCTACAACGCCATGTAGGTTTGCTTGGCAGAATAAGGGAAAGTTCAAGCTATGAAGGAGTAAAGCAAGTGGCTCTGCTTTGTGGCTCTGCCACTCCTTACAACCAAAGGTGAAAGTCAAAATTCAGTTTAATTCCTTGGAAATGCTACAGTCAGTTATGAAGGATTAGAATCATAGAATATAGAATATCTCCAGATATTCTCCAGAATATGGAATATCCCTCAGGAAGGGACCCTGTAGCAGGTACACAGAAAGCTGACAAAAATCTGGGCTTACCAGAGACCTGATAAAGACTGATTTGTCACCTCACAGTCGTTAAACATCACCTCACAGCAATTAGCCAGCACCTCACAGTCCAGGCCCTTAGCTATTGATGTGGGCTTGCCCCCAACTAATTAGAATGACCACAGTGCACACTCAAATAGGATATAAATGGAGCCCCTCCAGAAAGCCAATTTTAAGTTGGTTTCTTCTTGGAGCAAGTAGGCCTTGCAGCTCAGCTAAGAAAGATCCAAGCCATCCAAGGGTGCTTCTGCGGATTGAGCACCACCCCCTTCCTTTGCTAAGTGAATATTTCATCTGGATATCCTTGAGTGATCCCTCACCCCTTTTGTATGAATAATGCTTTCCTGGGTACCCTTATGCGGGAGGTTTTCCCTTTATGAGTGAGTGTGTGCACATTTTGGTTTGTCTTCTAGAAAAAGTATTCTGTAAAGCTTAAGAACTAGTTGTGCAGTATTATGTTCCTAACATCTGAACTTATAGATTAATTGTGTCAGAAGGAACACTGAGAAATTTTTGTTGCAATGAATCCACATTTTGGATAGTTGTTGCTGTCACATAGTGAAGAACCTTTTCCTAATGTCCAGTCTGAACTTCCTCTGATGCAGCTTCACACCTTTTCCATGTGTCTTATTGCTGGTCACCAGAGAGAGGATATCACCACTTCCTCCTCTGCTACACCACTGAAGGAAGTTGTAGACATTAGTGAGGTCACCCCTCAGTCTTCTGAACAAAAAAAGTGACTCAGCTGCTTCTTTTAAATCTTGCCCTTGAGTCCTTTCACCATCTTAGTCACCCTCCTCTGGACACACTCTAATAGTTTGATGTCCTTATATTGAGGTACCCAAAGCTACATGCAGTGCTTGAGGTAGGGGCCACATCAGTGCAGTGTAGAGTGGGACAATCAACTCCCTCAACTGTTTAGCTATGCTGTGCTTGATGAACTCCAGGGCTGGTCCTTTTCGCTGCTTGGGCACAATGTTGACTAAAGTTCAACTTACCATCAACCCAACCCTTCAGGTCTCTTTCTGCAGAGCTGGTCTCTAGTCTCTCATCCGTAAATTTGTATGTATAACCAGCATTAACCCATCTCAGGTGAAGAATCCTGCACTTACTTTCTCTTGTTAAATTTCATATAGTTGGTGATTGCCCAGCTCTCTAGTTTATCCAGATCTCTCTTGAGGGAGTCCACATCATCAGTAAACTCAATATACATTCAACTTCTGTGTCCAGACAATTTATAAAAAACATTAAAGGACATTAGCCCTAAAACTCAACCCTGGGGAACCACACTGGTGACTGGACACCAGACTGATGCAACCCCATTTACTGTTTTACAGTATGATAGGTTATCATCTAGTCCAATCTATTTGAGACCAACCAGTCAGCCAGTTGTTCACTCAATGTATTATGGAATTGTGTAGCTGTGTGCTGGCCATTTTGTCCAGAAGGAAACTGTGATTACACAGAGCAAAAAACCAGGTTGAATGATGCAGTATTGGGTAACTAATGATACATAGTGAGGATGGTTAAGTAAAAAGGAAAATGAGTAGGAAACATGAGTAAGAAATGAGTAAGGGACCTGGATAAGCTGGAGAGGTGGGCCCAAGTGAACCTCATGAGGTTCAACAGTACCAAGTGCAGGGTCCTGCACCTGGGATGGAACAACCATCACTATCGCAGGCTGGGAGACGAGGTGCTGGAAAGGATCTCTGCAGAAAAGGACTTGGGGGTGTTGGTGGATGAGAAGCTGGACATGAGCCAACAGTGTGCACTTGCAGCCCAGAAG
>WTSP01003697.1:0-14889 GCA_025331215.1 Actenoides lindsayi | reverse complement strand
CCGAGAGTGAGAAGGCGAGGAGGGAGGGGGGGGGGGGGGGGAGTGGCGAGGGAATAAATAAATAAATCAAGGAGCTAGTCAAAATGGCAGGTTACAGAGCCTAGAGAACAATCTTAAACAGTTGAGTCTACTTAACTGCACATTTAACACTTGCTTCAAACTTTGGATTTCTAGTGTAATAATCAAAATTCAAACATTCCTCAACTAAACCCTTGACTCATTCCAAAGTAGACATATCACAGAAAACAGATGCTTACATCCATCACAAAAAAGTCAATTTTTTAGTTCACAGGACTCAAGAGACAGGTCCTGCTTTACCACTTTGGCCACAGTAAGCTACTTTCACAAGTGAAACATCCTAGAATGATTCCCTGTCTGCACCTCACGAAAGCAACTTGTACAGCAAGTTGTTTGAAGTGCACATCAAAGCAAACATGGAAGCACCCAACTGCAGGATGTTTGGCAGACTGTAGCAAAACAGCAGTCAGAAGGTGCACAGAATTCAGTCTGCTGCCATGACTTCGGTATTACTGACTGGACAGCTTTGCTCAGTTAGAAGTTTACCAGTAAACAAAAAAACCTAAACAAACAAAACTAAACCAACCCCAAACCAACCCAACAAAATAAACCCCACACCAACAATCAAAAAACACATCAAAAATGACCCACAGAAGAACTAAAGAAAAAAATGAATATAAAAAAAGGGGGGGAGAGAAGCATTTTATACATGGAATAGCCTCTCATCCTCATCAAGATATTCTTCAGCTGGTTATGTCAAGACCAGCTCAACTAACACTAATCTTGGTAAAAAAACCCAAACAAACCCAAACCCCATATCTAGGTCCCTCTTAACCCAAGTTCTACTGTTTCAGTACATAACCTGCAAATCACCAGACTATCACCATCTTTCCCCCTCCGTTCACATATGATTGAACTGGAACTTTACTGGATCTATAGACAACCTGTTATTTGGGCACCACGTGGAATAAATGCAGACATTTTGCTTTCATTTGTCTATACTTGGCTCCTGTCAGGAGATAACACCTTAGAAGACAAGCCCTCATTTGTATAAAACACACAAACAGCCTGGGGAGGAAGAGGGTATATAAAGAGTGGAAATAGATCCTACAGAAAAAGTCTTCAGAAAATTTTAGGATTAGTGGAAGGGCAAAGGAATAGAAGGACTTAAGTAGGGAAACGTAGCAACAAATATCTTCGTTTCAGAAACAACCTACTGAAATTCTGATGTTAAAGAGAATAAAGGCCATACAATCTAACCACAGGTTGAGTCTCTTCACACTGGAACAGAAGCCAGGTTGTGGGCCAAATAAAGGTAGAAAAATAGTGTCTTAAGTTTCCACAACTAAAAAATTGAAGTCCAGAAGGGGGAGCAGGAGGAAGTGAAACAGTGCTATCAAAATGTGCCTTTATCTTTTACTTCATGAAACAAACCAAAGCAACAAACAAACAAAAAATCCCACAAAACACCAAACAAAAAGCAATGTTCTTCAGTAGTTATTACTGCTATTTGATAGATTCTTTTTCTACTTCTCTTCAAAAAGATATTTTATACTTCAATAGAACACTTCTAGAGAAAAGAACTTTTTATTTAGTTTCATATTTTAATGGCAAAAGCCACTCACCACCCCTGCCTACACTGTAACTCTCATCCAGAAGCAGAGGCTTTGGGTGACAGAGCACCTCTTCTGGAAGTATGTTATTTACATACTTCATGTATTCCATGTAAGAAAAGAAGATACTAAACAAAGTAACACTGCAGAATAAATGCCCTATAACATAATACCCACTAGCAATATCCAAGAAGAGTTTTTTCCCCTCAAGGGTTTTTGATTCTCTTCGGATAAAAAGATGGATAAATCCTTCTGTGTGCATCTGCTACAAGACAGATTTTTTTGTTACCCTCCCCAAACCAAAACTCAAGGTTTATGTAGCTAAATGAGCAGCTATGTTTATAACAAAAGATGCAAACTAATACCTACAGTTGCTATGCCCAGACATAGCTACTACAGAGACACCCCCAAGCAGGAGTACTGGAATTGGAGAGAGCAGTTCAAACTCTCAGACTGCACGCTGCTGCTAAACACGCTGCACGGATCCTGCTAGAGAAATTCAAACCATACTTCCATTAGTTACATGACTATGTAACTACATGAATACTCCCCATTACTGAATTACTGGTGAATCAGAGAAGTTAAAACAAAACAGAAAACCATATCCCATTAATGAAACAAACCCCTCTTAAATTATGGAAGTAGTGGAAGAAACCAGCACTTCTAAATTACTTTGATCAAATAAAGTTCTGGCTGTACATTACGTGGATAAAGACAGAATTCAGAAATGTAGACAGAAGAGTAGCTTCTCAATATCTGCTCCAGTTAAGATTTAGAAGTGTAGCATATATGTAAACTACTCTTTTGCCACAGTTTGGTGTGGAAGATCAACACATGATCCCTGTTTGCTACAGGTTAGAAATGGTTTAATCAAATGAGGAACAAAATTATAATAGGAAAAAATAAACTGTCCTTGTTATTCTAATTTTAACCTCTCAGTATTTAAAGGTCTATTTAACTATCACTCAAGCAGTTCTAAAAGTTTTGTCAGAAAGATGTCTATTTTAAAACATAGTCAAAGAGATTCTTCTACATAGAGAAACCTGGAACACTACGACACTTTCTGCGTCGATGGCTGATGTATACACCACTTCCTCACACAACGGCATTAGGAATACACTTGCTTTTAACCAGATCACACAGCTGACTCTTCCAGGAATATTAGTTTTCTGGTCTGTCCTTGTGAATTACAAGTCTGTATACAATTAAGAATATATACATACGTATACACACATTGCTATTTATTAAATAGCCTTTGCATTTACCATTTAGTACTGTTCAATAAAAGCATGTGTTCATCTGCTCTATCCATACATCTCCCAGGAAAGGAAATTCAACTTCGCATACATCAACCCTGCACAAAGCCTTTCAGAGAGCACAGGTTCAGCATCAGATTTTCTGCAATTACAGGAAGAGTCCAGCTCACATGAGAATGCCAATTCAGTAGACACCTATCACCAGAGAGCTGCAGTTTTGAAAACTAAGAGTTCTCCAAAGGCCCAAAACTCCCTTGGCATTTCTATCCTACTTAGTATCAGCTGTCTCAAGACTATCATCAAGCTTTCCTGGCAAAAGCAATGCTTCAGTCCCTGGTTCTAGATCAGTATTTTCATCTTACTGTACAGAAAGCTTGGCAGCTGTGGCTTATTATATTAGTCAAGAGCCTACAAAAGATATCATTGCAAATAGTTTATTCATTAGGCTTAAATTTGCTGAGGACACCAAAATATTTGCATCCACCAACAGAAAAAGATTGCAAAACATGGTTTGATGACTGACTCAAGTATGAGTTGAATTCCAAACTCTGTAATTTAGGAACAGTGCAAACACTGCAGAATGAACATACCATATTAATACTTAGATTGTAGTTGTCTTACTTGCAAATTTGGGCAATCCGAAATTTTTCCTGTGATATAATTAACATTTCACTAGTTTCTGCAGAGAAGAGTAAGGGTTTGCTTGAATCATTCCCCAGTAGGAAAAAAAGGCATTTTCAAAGCTAAGTGGTAATTTTTACTGAGGCTGGGGAACTGACAACAATGGTAGGACTTGCAACTGCTCATTTTGATCACACAATTTAACTGCAGTAATAGATACAGAGTGAACTTCAGGATTGTAGGAAGAGTCTAGAGGATTGCTGAGATCAAGTTCCATAATGACCTGAACTCAACATAAAACTGCTGACATCAAAAGAAACAGTGCTGCCTTTGACCCTGATTTTGTATTCCTGCCCTACATGACCCCTCCTTTAAGCCAGCAATGAACATCTGGTGACCACACTGGCCACCCACCTAATAAACTGGTTTGTGTTAAGAGATTGTTTTTGGTAATGTTAGTCAAAACCCAGAGCAGCTTCTGAGCCAACTGATGACAGAGTTCCAGGAATGCCTCTGCTTACGTGGGCAAATAAAAAACATAATGTGGCCAGAAGCAGGTGAAGAAACTACTTTGGGCTGCAACACCTGTTTACATGGCTGCAAATGCACACATGACAGGGTAGAGCTGCACCACTATGCAGTCCTGAGACTAAATCAAGCACTTGCATCAGCTGGAGCTGTGGCACTGCTTAGCCAGTTCAAAACACAGCTCCCACCAGACTCAAATTTGCAGATGAGTACTCCTACACCTAGGTAAAACACATCACTGTGTTGCCAATACTTCACAATGAACTCAAGCTACACCAAGACCATAAAATACTACAGACTATTTGTTATCCAGCCTCTGGCCTGCCTTTAAAAAAAGGGCACATAAACACACTTTTGTATCACGTTTCTCTTGCATCTCGGAAAATTATTTAAAAGAGCCATGAAAAGTTTAAACCCAAGAAATCAGGATTATTTCAAGTATCTGTGCTCATTTTGAAGTGTATAAAACACTAATACACAGAATTGATCATTGTTCCAATACCTTTAGTTCCAAACTGCTTCTGGCCTATCCTGCCACACTGCTGAACTCAAGGGTCCTCACTTTGGGATAAAGTTACAGGTCAGTGGCTAACAGCAATCTAAATTCTACACTTCATAACTAGCTGCCTTAAACTAAAACTTGATCCTAAATAGACATGATCTTAAATGTTTAGGAATGTATTTTAAAAAGAGCTGAAAAATCTGCCATATTACCTAGGAACAGTACCTATTGTAACACATGGTTACGGTCACTCAGTGCAGCCTAACTCAATGCTACAGCAGAGACTGGTATTTCCCATCACCACTTCTTTCTGTATCACCTCATCAGTTCCAGAACCAGTGTTTCTAAGACATGGGACAAAACAGAACACTGAGACAGATTAAAAATAAACATCCTATTGCTGCTCACAGAACGGGTATCCCTGTACAGCTGCCTGCACCACTGTATGAACCTTGATACCAAATGAAGACAGACAGCAGAATATTTTAAATATTTAAAAGAACTAAAAATTCTAGGTTACATAAAATTGACAACTCCCCTGATAACATTTTTCAAGCTTCAAAAGTTAATGGATTTTATTTTTTCAAACTAGCACATTTCATTATCCTGAAGACTAAATAAGTAACAGCAATGAGCTCATGACAAGCATGTGTTGTTCTTTGTATCAGAACTAATTAAAAGGAAACAGAAACTGAGAAGTATTTAGATTTAACAATGGTGTATGGGAAAAAAAACCAAACCTCTATTTAAATGAAAAATTAAATAGAAGATAAACTTCAACTCATTTTTGAGAGAAAAAAGGTATTAGGGTTACTTGATGCAGTAAGTGCCCAGAAAGGAAAAATGTTTTCATCTGTCTCTGAAGAATGTGAAAAATTGCTTATACTTTTTATATTCAATATATGTGTAAAAACACTTCCATGTAATTGTTTGAAACAACACTTGTGTACAATACAAAAGTTTTATCAGGGTTACTCAACAGTAAACTTTAATTCTGTACAGCAAATCTTTCCTCCTGCAACTAAGAAAAGTTATTGCTTTTATCACAATTTAACTATAACCCCTAATTCCTGCTAGGACTTCACTGCAACTTAACTCAGTGCAATTCATTATCATCAGACTTGGTACATTTTTCAATCCTTAAAATATATTTACATGGATTTTCAGTGTTAAAGATTATCCCATATTAAGGAAGTTGGTGCATACTCATCCTGCTCAACAAGGTAGCTTAATGAAAAGGCCTTGGGTTTTACTTTTGTTTTTAGTCTTTTTTTTTCCTCTCCTCAAGTGAAAACCAAATACATAGCTTCCTAGATAAACTGGGATCTGTTTATCATGGCCACTCTTGCTACACAGAAACATATTTGAATCTTAGAATTTGGTGCAGATGTAAAACAGGTAACAGTATCAGTTAGCTTAGTGTCAAACCATAAAATAATTTTGTCTCTAGTAACCCTCCACATTCAGAGAATGCCTTACAAATTCTAACTGTGACCACTGTACAAAAATAAGAAGAAATGGTACCAGAAAAAGTATAATGTCTCAAGGAAAAGTATGCAAGTAGTAGATTTAAACTTGTATATTCTGACTTGGGCTTAAGCTATTAAAAAGTACTACAGCTTTCAATGTTTCTTTCTGGGTTAGTTTGTTTCATTTTTGGTTTGTTTTCTTTTTCTCCTTTAAGTCCCCTTTAGAGAAGGGAAAGAAGCTTGAAACTTTTTAAAATAAGCAAATAATGAAGGTCTGGAATACTTAGCCACTTGTCTAATAATAACTTCAAAAAAAAAATAATTAAAAAATTCAGGCTTCTGCTATGCTACAACACATTCAGGTCTTACCTTTTCCAATCACAAACTTCAATCTACCACAAACTGAAGAACAATTTTAACCAGTATTTCACATCACTGTGCACACACTGTCTTTATATTAAATGTGTTATCAAAAGTAATATTGCACTACAGAACTGAAACTAGCTTACTTACTTTCTTGGTAAATGTATACTTCATATCACATTTCAAGTTTCACAACAGAATGACTGGTACACCCAGCCTGGATGAGGAGAGCTGGTTGAACCAGAAATTACATTCTATTAAATGCTGACTGTTCTTTTTAAATACTAGTGAGCAAGAATGGATTTCTGGTAAGTTTAGTAACATTTAAAAATATAGTACCATGGATGCTCTAAATTGAAGTGAAATGAACACCGAAGAACTATTTACCTATCAAAGAGAACACTAAGATTACTTTAATATTTTAATCTTCTGAAAGATTTTTACCATAACTCCTCCCCCCCATTAAGCTCTAACAATGTTCAGTTCAACTGAGGTTTACTTATCAGCGACCTTTCTTCATTAACTATACCAACCAAAGCTGCATAACTCTAATTTTACTTTGTTTAAAGATTTCAATAACAAAATTACACAATATCAGGAAAAATATTGTTTCAAATGAAAAAATAACTCTGTAATATTCAAAAACACACTACCAATAAAGTTTTCAGCTTGTTTTTACAACTGTCCTGCAAAAAGATAAGAGTGGTTTTATAAATGGTAAGCTACAGTAATATCTGGACAAGGCTTAAATTATTTTCATTTCCAGCATTAGTGAATCAACTATGAAAATTCCTTACATAACAACCCTGTGGCTAGGAGACACAAAAAGTGAAATATTTAGCATGGAATCACGTCAGTAAAAATTTAAACTGTATTCCTTCCATATTCGTACTCTACCAAAAGTCTTCTCCACAATATTCTCTCTCAGGTGAGTCATAAGACTAAGACATTTGTTAAGGATGGGAACAAACCAGAAGATTTCCCATCCCCTCCTCAGACCAAGGAAGGGATGAAGAGGTACATTTCTAGCACCTCTGTCTCAATCACAATTATGATCACTACCTGTTATTACTTCCTGTGCTAACTTCTACTGATAAAATAAATATAAAACTGATGAGAACTTTAAATTCCAATGGTTCAAACAGTCTAATGTTTACTGCTGCAAGGATTCTATGGAGGTCCAACACTCCAAGTAACAGGGAAAGCCTTTAACTGTTTACAGTGACTGATAAAAATGTCATTTAAAAGGTTTTAGCAGCTCTGGGAGTATTAAATTAAACATATGCTAGTTAATAGCACCTAAAATTCTCTGCAGCTCAAAGATGTGCTTCCCCCCATCTCTCAATATTTATTTCTCAAAATTTATGCTCTTAATATCATGTGGTAGTTCCTTCTACTTCTGAAACAGTCACATTCAGGAAGGTTGCATAAAGCTTACCTTCTAAACTGTAGAGCTGTTGGGCAGAAAACTCCAAAGACACTAATAATGAAGCACTTAAAAAAATGCCAGATTTATCTTATCATGCTGAGTGTGTTTAAATAAGAAGCCTTTTAAGTACATTTTCAGATCTTCCCATTAGAAATACTACAGCACACCTGAGCAAGATGTTAAGAGCTAGATTTTGAAATAAGCTTTATGATTAGATATTCTTATATTAAAGAATAATGCCAGAATACTGCAGCAAGCAGCTGAGAAGTAAAACTCAATTTATCTGATAAAGAGGTCAGAAGAAAGGAACCTCAAAGTATTTTGACATAATATTCTTGGCATACTATATAAATTCTTTTAACAAATGTGTGTGTAGTGCTGCATTTCTTAAAGGAAGAACAGTTTGACTTAGGAAAAATATAAGAGAATAAACTTCTGTTGCAAGAAGAGGCAGGGACTAATGTCTACACAGGAAAACAGATTCCCAGATACTACTCACAAATTGCAATTAAGGATAGAATAAGTTATAAAACTAGTGGAGTGCAGTAATACTTACCTATGACAACTTCTGTAAGACAAACAGAAGTGTTCAAATGAGTACCAGTATTTCAAAATACTGTATTTGAAACCATACAGCTATCTACTCATAACACAGAAATTAACAGTCTGCAAGAGAGAAGGCATGAAGTTTAATGAACTCTCCCCAGGAAAAACAGTCAAGTATTTTTTCAAATTTAACAGATCCTAGGTTTGCTACCTATGTCATAATTGTAGGCGGGTGACTCTCAAACAGTGGAATGTGCCACTGTATCATCATTAAATACATCCACCCTTCCAGAATAAGCAAGTCCCTGCTACTCATGGCTGTAGCTACTCATAACGCTTCCCAAGCCTATCTTCAAGCAGTCACAACCCAATCTCCGCCCAAATCCAAGGCGGAGAGAAAAATAACACTATTTAAAATAAACATAAAGTATAAAAAAAGTCAGGAAAGGGACCATCTGCCTGCTTCGAGACTCAGCTTTCGGCACCACCTCAGCCCTCCAGCACACCCCACTCCGTGGGCCCGGCGCCGCCGACCCGGGCCCTGCGCGGACGAGCCCTGGGCCCCGCACTCCCAAGGGTGCCCCAGTTCGGGCAGCTCCGCGGCCCCCCAGTGTCGCAACTGTCCCCTACCGCTGGCGGGCCGTACCGGGGCTCCATCTCTTCCTAGTCCTGGCCGCACCGCCTCTCGGCCGCGGCCTAAAAATGGCGGAGGCAGCCGCACTTCCCGGGCAGTTCAGCCACCCGACCGCCCCACCAGCGGCCCAGCTGCGAGCCGCACTCACCGTCCAGCCGGTCTCCCGTTCCCCGACTCCGCGCCCTGTCGTCTCGCCACTCGCCTCGTCCCTCCGGCCCCGGAAGCCGCCGCCGTCTCACGAGCCCCAACCGACAACCGCCGCCATCTTCCTTCCCCCACCAGCGACCGGGCGCCGCACGCGCCCTACGTCAAGACGCTCGGCGGCGCGAGGGGCGTTCCCAACGCCCGCGGGAGCACCGCGGCTGGGGAAACCGCGGCGAGCGCGCAGGCGCGCGGGGCAGAACACGCGCTGCTTCCGCCAGCCTCCCGCCGCGCCGCGACCCGCGCGACCGGAAGTCCGGCGCCCTCCTGACCCTTCCCCTCGCGGGTGGAGGCGCGAAGAGGCTCGCGCAGGCGCCCCCCGAGGGCGGGTTTCGCGGCCGGGCCCCTGGCGCGTTCGCTGCGGGAGGAGGGCGGCCCCAGTCGGACCCGCCGCGGTCGGGAAGCTGCCCGCGCCCGCCCGTGCTTTGACGGCACTGCGGGCAGCGAGACCCCAGCGGCCGCGTCTGCTGCCTCAGCCCCTCCGCAACGGGCGGGAACGGCAGCGCCTTGGAGGCCGCGCCGCCCTCCGTGGCTCTGCCTTTCCGTACTGCTTCGTGTTCGTGCTCGACGGGGGCACCAAGAGCCAGGCGCGGCACCAGGACTGCACCTGGCGCGACCTTGCACCCTTGGACTTCCCTTCTTTTTCTCCGTCTCAATTACCAGGGTTCAAAACAGCAATTAATCTCAGTGCTCATAATTCTCTTTGGGGAGGACGGTGTAAATTTCCCGAGACGGCTTTCAGATCACCGAGTGTTACGCTCCTTGGGAGTTTACTGTTAGCTTACAAAGTTGTCAGCAAGTAGTAATGCCTCACAATTATTACATCTTTCACCCAGAGGTGAAGGTAAAGAGGTGCAGAATGGATTTATTTCTCTCCCCCCCTAATAAAAATATGTTGTCATTAAAACATGAGCGCCTGTGCATTTAACAGATAGAAAGGTCTTAAAAATGCTTGAACAGAAAGCTACAAGGCAAACTTGAGTTAACAGTAGGAGCAGCCACTGGAAAGCATATCCCATATCAAAAGGGGCCACTGAGCTTTACAAAATAAAGATTTACCATGCCACCTTGCTTTTATCTTAGTTCTTTAGTCATAATTCTTCTGATCCAAAGTTACTGTGGTTAATTAGAAAGCCATGTCTGGTTTATTGGCTTGCAGGAGACTTAACACCACTAAATCACTGAAAGAAATAAAATTGAGGCAACGTGCTTCAGCTGAGGTTGCCCAAGCAGTTGTCATAAACAGCTGTCATATGCCTTTCAGCAAAGCAGCAACATTATGTTTCCAGTAAGAGCTGAAATAATATTGTCAATATGCCTTGACTTGTCTTCCTCTTTGTTGCAGCTATTCTTTCCCACAAAATTTTCCTTCTTCCAGGTGTGGTGATACTATTAATATTCCCGATAAACTAAGGAGTTTATCCTAACTAAAAGAACACTCCTTTCCAACAAAGGGTAACAGTCTGATTGTTGCCAACTCCCCACTTCTTAGCTCAGACAATACTGCGTGTGCCGCTGCCACAGGCTCTGCCAAGAGCCATCCCTCCATAGTGTCACGTTACTGACTGCTTAATTCCTTCTCAGAATTGGGGCAGCTAGCAAGCTACATAAGGAGCCTGTCCCTCCAGAGATGAGTATCTGGCTTTGTTAACATCAAAATTATTAGTTTTCCTCACTTTTTTCTTTTCTGAAACAGTATATGGTTGGGTCTCTGTGACCATCTGGGAGATAACAGGGCAGGAGAGATGGAGATGCTGCCCAAATGTTCTCACCCTATGATCACAGTTAATTACACCTCTGTCTGACCTGTCCTAAATTGTACTTGCATTGTTACACACCTGGAGTCCCCAGATGTCCAACGCATGTTAATAATCACAGTTGCTGTTTTTCAAAAAGGTCTTCATTAATAAAAATCACAAGATGCACCTAGTGTTTATAAGACATACAGCATTAATTAGAAATTTATTTTAATTTACATTAAACAATAATAGAAAATTACTGAAGTTGTAAAAAGCCACTGTTCTTATCAATAAAAAAACAAACACCACAGAAATTGACGCTGCCCATCACTAAACCTTCTGACAGTCAAGAACATGTTCCCCCATTTCTCTTAGAAGTTCACAAAAAAACCACAACCCAAAAACCAAACCAAACCTGTCACATAAACATTTCTGCTAAAAAACAGAAACATGGTGAAAATTTCCAAACTGGGGAGAGAAACAAATACTTGAGCTGCTAGGAAAAGGCTTTTCAGATTCTTTGGCTCTCACAATACAGGTGTCCTTACCAAGACACACGTGGCACAAACCAAAAGAACTACACTGATCTCCAGCCTGAATGCACCTGTAGCTGACACAGCACTGCAGTACCCTGTATCCACAGCTCCCCTCCCTCACCCGGGAGCTGGACTGGTCCAGAGGGTTGAGAAGCAGTCGAAGGTCCCAGGTTTTTCTGTTCAGATAAAGGGGTTGAGGGTTAACCTTAGTACTGGAAGCTGCGTTTAGTCTGAATGTCATCAAGAATCTGCTGTAATTCCTCATCCTCAAATCGGCCCTCCAGGCTGCAAAAGAACAATGAGGATACATTAAAGGTTTCAGAAACAATCCCCCCTGGATTCATTTCAGCCAGCCATCATTCTCTCCTCTCAGTCTCCACACCACCATCACCCACCTGTTATGGTACAACCAGGAACCATCTATAACACTACTGCACACACACCACTCCAATCCCCGTGCAGTTCCTCTTCTTTAAATGACAAAACTCCATCCTTCCTAGAACCTTCTGCTGAATGATTTCAAAATGTTTTATTAAAAAGGCAAGGCAGGTGCAGGTTTAAACAGACCTCTAAATGACGTTCATGTAGCCACATGCTCATAAGCCCATCCAGTCTTGCTATGAAATTGCAGAGCATAAGGATGGAGACTGTAATTCAGAGGAATGTTTCATTCCCTCCTCTGTCTCAGACCACGAGGTAAAAAAGCAAGATATGAAGAAGTTACTGCTCCTCACATATTACACACAAAACTGTTCAATAGGAGCACTGTCATTCACTCCAACAGGAAAAAACAAAAACCCACAAACAGAGCTGGGTGGGCTAAGAACCCTAATTTAAGCTATTTACACTTAATCTAGTAAACAGTGTTGAAAGTGCATTAGGGACACTTAGAAATAGTGCCTTCCTGTCAGATCAATGGGTAGGTGAAGAAAGACCAAGACCAAAAGTTTTTTCCATCAACATAGCTGGATGGAACAGAGTAACTGCCCATAGCTGGCTTTAGATGACAAGAATGTATAAACCAGTCTGTTTATGATACATAAATGCTCACCTAGGAATCAAGGCTTTTGCTTCCTCAGCTGTCTCAGGACACAAGTTAGCCAAACATGCCAATTCAAATTTATGGAGCTTTTTCTGGAGCAGCAAACTGTAAGGAAAGACAACAACTTGGTAAAATTACAGGTAAGATAGAAAGATAAATGGGCATAAACTAAACAAAATAGTGATTTTTTTTTTTCATTCTGCTTTTGGCACTGAAGTCAATGTTTTTTCAGTAGTAAAGACTCATTATATAATCGCATAGAGAAAAAAAAAATCACATCTGTTACCTCCACGTCCCAAGAATTACTCTACAAAGTCTAGAAAATCCTCCCATTTAATAAAATCACCTGTCATTTAAATACTGAAAACAAAGCAGTTCCGAAGGATTGATCTAGACAAGGTACAACCCTCCATGAAGAATTACCATCAAACTTTTTGCCTCTTCAAAGAGTATTATAGTACCAGTCAGGAAACACCACTAAACTGTAATTTCATAACACAGCATCAATATTATAAACCATATTTCTCCAGTATAGTGTTACACCCCAACTCTTCCACTCACCTACGGACACTGGCAATGGTTTCACGGTTTTTGAAGCGGCTGAAGCGTGCTGTATAGTTCAAGGTTTTCATGAAGACTTCTGAAAGCTCTTGCTCATCTTCTGCACTCTCATTCTGTTGCTTACGATGCTCCAGAAGCATGTGTACTTCTGAATTTAGAAGAGTTTCTGCAGTTTCAAATTCTACATTTGAATGAGTGATCACCAGCATTAAAAAAAAAAAAAAAGGAAAAAAGGTGAAGCATGGATGAAAAAGTGCACTCACAGAAGTTTTGTGTGTAAAGTCAGCTTTGGACAACAAGGAACAGACCGACGTGTTTCACGGCAATCGTGCGAGCCCTTTCCCCAGTGACCGCGCAGCATTTCCTACCGAAAACGGCAATAAAAACTACACTGCTCTGAATGACAATCCAATCCAATTGGCCTTTTGACCACACGTTTTACATTTGCAGCCCTAACCTTCTGATGGGACATATTTTTGCAGTATGTTTTCTTCATCCATTTTTGGCAGAACTTAGGTAGTCTATGACTTGTTTTAGAAAAAAACATTTAGGACTGTAATACTAAAAAAATTTGGAAGTGACAGCTACGGTCTTTGGCAGCCTCCCTCTTAAAGTAAACACGGATGCTGCCGAATGTTTCAAAAATGCCTTAATTTACTCCAGAAGTTAACTGACCTACTGAAATTTTTATTATCAGGAAAAGTTTTAACCAGTCTTAACAGAATTCTGTCCCGTCCCCCCCCAGCTTTTTTAGCCAACTCCCTCTGGTTTTTTTCATGACCACGATCACTGTATTTATTCCAACAAGGTCTTCCAACATCATCGGTATGAGCTGTTCAGAGCAGCAGGATCAGAGCCCCTGTCCCCGTGCCCTCCAGCACTGTTTTATAAAAGCAGGCAGACACAGGGCAGAGCCGGAAAGGGACTGGCAATCTTTATTTTGTACATAGTGTTAAAGTAACTTGGGCTGAACACGGGCAGAGTACAGATTTTAGTGTAAAACCATCCAAAAACCAGTCTTTCAGGACTGTGCTTTTGTTCATAACTGAAAAAATGCAGCACAGTGGTTTTTTGGTTTGGGGTTTTTTTTTTAATCATCATCCTTCTCTTCCAGGGCTGCTCTGAGGCACAAAGACAGCTCTGGAATTTATAGTGAATAATTTTCTGAACAAAATACACAGACCCTTGTTACACCTCTGGTTCTGGGCAGACGGCTTCCTAAAACCCTGCACTGTTCCAAAATCAAGAAACAACAGTGCAAAAGTAATGGTTATATACAAAACCAATCTTTTTGCCCCATATGAAAAATATTTGTTTTATTCCTGTACACACACGCAGCCGTCCCCCTAAGCACGAACGGCCAGATCCTGGCCATCACGCGTCCATAAACACACAGAAATGGTTCGTTATCCCCGATTTTTAACGCCTGGGGCTCTGTGACCGACGGGGCGCTGCGACCGGCGCTCTCCGGCCCGAGGAGCGGCAGAGGGAGGGCTGCGCGGCGGGGAAAGGCAGAGCTCGTTCCCCCGGCCGCGTCCGCCGGCTCCGCCAGCTGCCCAGCGCCCGCCGCCAACCGCCACCCGGCCCGGCGACCCCGGCCCCTCGCCGCCCCCGCTCGGGCGGCCGCCCCGCGGCGCGCACCTTTGGGGAAGACGAGCTGCGAGGCATCCTCCTCCACGTCTGCCGTCCGCGGATCGCTGCCGCCCGCCGCCATCGCCTCGGCCAGCACCGGAAGCCCCGGCGCCCGGAAGAGGAGCGGCACCGCCTGCGCCGCGCCGCCCGCCAGGGGGAGCTGCCGCCGCCGCCGCCGAGCCGCCCGGCACGGGGCGGG
>WTSP01003695.1:8041-26775 GCA_025331215.1 Actenoides lindsayi | reverse complement strand
GTAGGGGCAGTCTGGAGGATTTCGTAGTGGTTGGGAAGCTTCACATTTTTCAGTAAGCATTATTGGGTAACAATTGGTGCAAACATTATGGAGAGGGAAAGGCACATAAATCAAGAAATAAAAAAATAGTTTCTGCACATTTTCAAAAAACACGTTGTGCTCTCTGAGGTCCTTTTCATTTTAACCAAATCAGGGGGAACTTGTCCTCACAGCGGCAAGGCAGATGGAACAATAAATCACAGGAACCATTGACTGCCTGCAGTGTACTCTCCGCAGCTGTCACTTTTTTGTCTCTTTGGTTTTAGCTGACATGGTTTGAGGTCCACTGTGAACCAATCTGGACTTTTTTTTTACCGTCATATCCATCAAAACGACCAGTAGCCATCAACCTACTGCAGCGATCGATTCGTTTGCTTATTCTCACGCATAAGCCAATACTCAGCTCACTAGGTGAGGCTTGGGAGAAGCACCTCATTTTAGCTTTTTTTTTTTTTTTCTTCCCCCCCCTCTTTCTTTCTTTCCTTTTATTTTTTTTTTTTTTTCCTTTTGCCTCCAGCTACAGCTGTGATTTTCTGAGCAGTCTTGGCTAACGTTATTAAAGTTGCATCATGATAGATATAGAGTGGAGCAGATAACTGCCTTCGCGCACAACAACAGCAAAACCCAAGAACAACCGTGGGGTTTTGCTGTTGTTGTCAGTGTTGCTTTTCAGGTGTAGCGAGACGCTCGCTAAGCTCGGAGTTTCCAACTCATTGCTTATTTTGCAAAGTAAACAAGCAAATGTTATGTGCATAACCTTAGCTGTCTCTGCAAAGGTCAGTGCCTGGCTGCTGATTTCTTCTCCTGCCTTTTGGTGGCACTCTGATGCCAGCGATTACTTCTGGCGTGTTTTGGAAACAAGACGTCCTTTCTTAACAAAAGACTCAATCTACAAAAGGCTGCAAAACAAAAAAAAAAAAAAAAAAAAGAAAAAGAAAAAGAAAAAAAAAAAAAGAAAAAAAAAATTTGATTAAATTTGAACCGGAGTATGAAAGTTTACTTGGGTGTATAAAATAACCCGGTGAGCACTGAATAGGGGCTCGCTGGTTCGGCCCATGCTCAGCGCAGGTGGGACTGCGCGGGAGGCTGCTAAAACGGGGTGGGGGGTCCCTCCGCAATCAAACAATACCTATGGATGTGTGCGGTCGCATAGGTGGTATTGTATATCACATTATGTGGTGTCGGTTTATGACCTGAAACGTTGCAAAGTGACTTTTGCATTTTATAAAAGCGTATCCTCCGAAGCATGGTCTGTCACAAATATTAGCAGGGACTGAAGTTCTTTAGACCACATTTTGGAGAACAGGTTTGGGGGTTTTTTTGTGGTATAAATAGAGGTGAGGAGAAGTGTGGATAATACAATTGTAATAATATTTTTTTTTTTAATGTCAAAAATACCTACTCACTTTAGAAACCTTCAGTTAGGTCAAGTTAAATTTATTATAGATATATATATATATTTATTTATTTTTTATAGCTGAACTCCATGATTTTGACTTGAGGTGGCAGCTGAAAAGCACCAGAAACCCTTGGAATTTCAGATCTATATATTACTATAAAGGAAGAAAATAAAGTTCCGCTACTAGAAGGTAGGTAATTGCATTTACCAAATATACATAGTTTAAAAAACACAACCCCTGAAACATTTACCTTCAAACAAGTCAAGGCAGCAGAAGTTTTCCTTTGTATCTATGGAGCCAACATCCCTGGGATTTGTGATAAAAACCCAGTTATGAGATCCGGGGTCCCTCCTGTTAACAAGGAGCTTTTAGGAGAATATTGAAATATTGCCACATTGGAGAGAAATTATTTAAGGACCCTACAGGAGCTGATGCTAAGGCAGATTCTGCTGAGCCTGTTTTCCTCTTCGCAAACCTTTGAAGGGTGTGTGTCCTGAACATATTCCACTTTAGAGAGATGTAACAAATAATGAGTTATAGTAGTAGCCAGCACCGCTCCTTGATGAATTTCAAGGAGCGTGACCAATAGTCCTTCTACTTACCTTAAAAAATCCTATGGAAGTACTAAACCAGTTCCAGTACAACTGAAAGCAAACTCTGTGTGTGTGGGGGGAGAAAAATCACAAGAAAAGCCATCTGTCTGAGAGCAACCCAAGAATCCTAAGTCCACCCAAGTAGTTATTGCATGTTTTTCTGTACTGCTAATAGATTGCATATTGTTGAAAATATGAATTACGGAATAAATCTGAAGAGAGTGGCAGCTATGGGTCCAATTCTGCTCTTAGCTACAGCGAAATTATCGGCCTGATTCTGTTTGCAGCTATTGGGGTGCACATCAGGATAATTATTCACTGTAATAGTCACTCCAGACTGGCAGTCTGAGCTCTCTCAATTTAATAATTGCCGGAGGAGTGAGGCTGGCAGTCAGTGAGGGTCAGACCAGTTTAGGCTGTGGATTTTCACAACCCTCTATACACAGCTCTCAACCCTGCCACATACACTCTGCAGTACGATACACACCTCTTAAATATACCTTTAAAAACGTCTTGTGCTGGGGATGTGCCAAACATCTCTTGCTCCCTTTAGGGGAGACATGAAGAGTTACAAACCGTGAGCCCTATGCCAAAGCTGTTGCCTAGAAAAAAATAATCCTGTTTGAAGTGAGTCAGAGTTTTGGCTGAAGAGGGAGAGCAGGATAAGAGCGCCCTGCGTTGTAACAATTATGCAGGAATAAGGAATTTCACTGTGAAAACCCTGCCAGAAAAATCTGTATATATGTAATATCAGATAACATCACAGTGCATGTGAAAGGAAGGCCACTAATTCGGCAGTATTCTTAATTTCAAATGAATTCCGACGCCCTGAGAAGTGAGCAGCTTTGTTAAAAGGGACACTCATTAATATGCCTACTGGTGACTTTTCTCCTGTTCCTACCAAATGGTCTCTGATATAATTCCACATTAAAAACAGGAAGCAGTTCTGCATATTTCCTAATTACCCTGGAGTGGGTATCTTTCTGCGATATATACTTAATAAAAGAAGGAAAGAAAAGAAAGAAAGAAACAACCCGCCAAAAAAACAGGCTCGGCGTGACCACAAAACTTTGTTCATCCCTTGCATACAAAACAACACAGGTTTTAACGTCCCACCCATGGAAAAAAAAAAAAAAAAAAAAAAAAAGACACAGAATGGGCTTTTTCCTGCAAAAGGCTGGTGCGTATGGTTCAATTTAAGCCCCCTGCTGACCTCCCAGCCATGCTTGGGCTGCTCATGCGCTCAGTGCCCGGCACACGCGTCCGTCCTGGCAGGATCGAGCCCGCAGGCACTGCTGAGCGGGGTGTTGCTGCTGCCGACGCTGCTGCTGCTGCTGCTGCTGTTATTTTCCACGAGGAAATATTTCGGGTCTGCCCTAACATTAGTGCAACATATCACTCCAGCTGCATTCCCCGCTGACTGGAGTCTGTTTGATGAGTAATTAGGAGACCTTCTCCTTAGTTTGTTTGACATATTTTTACAAAACATGCGAATCTGTTAAAAAATTGCTTGTTCATTTAAAAGACAGAGTTCCTAAATGAAGTACGATATCTGCTAAATGGATGTAATTTTAGGATCCTTTTTTTTTTTTTTTTTTCCCTGTTAGAACTTCAAACACAATAGGTTCTCTTTGCCTTAAAAAGGATTTTTTTTTTCTTTCTATTGAGAAGTAATTATTCTGTTTCTGCATCTGTGTAGCTTCACCCAGAGCTCATACAGAGAAAATCTCTGTAATACTTAGAGATAAACATATCAAGACATACAGAGCTCCATGTGTATACTTAAGTTTGTTTATATTTTACACCGACATGTCAAAACTGGTATCATTAACTACTTACTAGCAAGCAATAAACACAGCTCTCTTTCCTCTGCCCAGATCAAAGGTAAACACCTCTTTCTTTATTTTCCATTAGGGCACCTTTAGCAAGGAAACCTCACAGAAAATGTTAAATAAGCCTTGAATATTCCAGCACCCATCCTGCTCCTTTTGTGAAATACACTTTGAAGATCATCTGCTGCTTCAGGTTGTGTGATTTAAACTGGCAATTTAACTTTCCTAACTATGGCAGCACTGTTTAAGTAAAGAGTTAATTTTTTCATGGTTTGAAACTGTTTGGATGTTTTTAAAAAGTAAATAAGATTTTCCTCCCTTCAGCTCTTTAACTGTGCAGAAAGAAGTGACACCTCTCAACACCCATAATTCTGGTCAAAGTGGCTACTTGCAGTATTCAAAATTATAAATGTTAATTGTTATTAATTTCTTTAATGTAGAAAAAGAACTCTGGCTTTTAAATCCTACTGACCCAAAGGTTAAAGTGGTCCCAAAAAACCCAATGCTATAATAAGGTTATACTGGCTAAGTTTTAAATCCTTTTGTATTATAAGATGTAAGTGCAGGGAAGATTTAAAAGCCCCATACTTTTCTAGTCAGCTCTACTTATTGCTTCATGCTGAGCATTTTGTTTTTCCCTTTTTTCCTTTTTTTTTTTTTTTTTTCCAGTGAACACTCAGTTGCTTATTTTGGGGAAGCATCTCATTTATCTGAGCCTGCTTCTTCCCGAGACTTTTTTCCTGCTGGTGAATTACCACATGGCACATCAATAGGTTGCAAATTATATAAGGGCTGTGTTTAACTTGCAGCCGGATTGCCATTGTCATGAGGGTCTGTGTCTTTTAGCTAAACTGCCTTTTTCTCGAGGAATTTCAGATGTCTGTAATTGCTGCTCCTTTCAGCACAGCTTAAGGTATCAATATCAACTCGATTTGAATATCATAAGTGGGAAGTTGCTCTAAGCAAAACAAAAACATGTCAGTTGCCCAGGTGACATTTTGTAGCAAACAAGGAAATCACAACTCCAGGAAGTGTTGTATTTTATGCCAACAACAATATGACAGTTTTCTCTGTAAAGAAAACATGACACTTTTCCAAATATCAGAGGATGCCTCTGCTGCTCAAGGGATTCCTGTACTGTCACTGAAATGGAAGGTCACAGGCTGGTTTCATGATTTCTATAGTTTCAAAATGTTGTGGTGGAGCGTTTGCACGCTAAATGCTGTAGGCTAAGGGAAATCTTTCCCTTCATCTCTGAAAGAAGTGACAGGAAGAAAAAGGTCCTCCTTTGACAGCAGTAACCTCTAGGTCTAGAGGTTCTGCCCCAAGCAACTCTGAAGTAAAATTACCTATGTTAATGTGTTGTCCTCGCTGTCAGCCAGGCACACGTGTGCGAGCGTGCATGAGAGTGCAAAACAGAGCTGAAGCATGCAGCCGGGAGGAGGGGTTGCGTTGGACCACAGCGGCCCACGAGAAGCATCTCAAAATAGCCCTAAAAACAGTGTTTTGTTTTGTTTTGTTTTTTTCATGGATAGCCTGGGCCACGCGGGAGCCACAGCAAACACTCGGGTCCCGTTTTTACCTGGCCTCAAACGTAATGAAGACTGAAAAGTTTCTGCAAACAATTTCTTTTAAGAGGTGGGGTTTCCAGTTCGACTTCAAGAAGGTAGGGACCTACTTGCTATGCTAGTACCTAATTCCTGAAGTTTAAATAAACAGACTTTTGCTTTAAGCCAGAAAATGTATTAACTTCAAGGCTATGGACAGGATCAAAACACATTTGTTTCCAGCCTTCCTCCTTTTTTATTCTTCCCTCTCCCCCTTAAAAAAAACACACCTTAGTCTATAGATTATATACTTCCTGCTGCCCTTTTTATAAGCAATAAGAATTTAATAACTGAGGGCAACTCTATAGTAATATTTATATGGGTCAAGTGGCTTAAAAGTATGCAATAAATGTAAAGTTATGAACCACATTGCCCCTTTTTAAATAATGCAGCTAGCACCAAGATATTATGTTTCATATTCTGGAAAAAGGTGTTTTAGCCTAGGCTTTAGGAGTACACCAGACATGAAAAGTTATACTGATCCCATAATAAAGTCACTGCCTGCTTAATATGGTGTGTTATGTAGAGCTCCAGATCTTAATAGCAGACCACAGCAAGAACGTCCCAGATGATATCAACAAAACCTTAGCTTTCTCATTAGCAATCAGCAAATTCTCCTGGTGTCTGCTAGTTTCAAATAAGGGCAAGTGCCTCTATTCCTGGTGTGAAGCCCAATAGGATAATAGAAATAATGTAGTCTAATCAGCGGTGAACACATGAGATTCCCTCCGTCAGAGCAGGCGGCGGTGGGTTTGGTGACTCCCCTTCAGCAGCTTTTAATGGGCTTCCCGGTCCTGAGGAGTGGGATTGGTGTGACGGCAAGGGAGGGAGCGGAAAAATCTGCCTCGCACGGCTCCTTGTGCGGCTCCACCGTCACCTCTCGGCAGGAGAAAACAGAAAAGAGGGGTTTGGGGGTATTCGTGTAAAAAAAAATAAGCATTAAAGATAAATACAATAAAATCTCATAGTCACTGCTTTGAATATATGAAGGAAAGCTGTGTGTGGTTTCTACATATGCAGACATATATGTCTGTGTGTAGGGAGGGGAGATTGGTTCGATTTGGCCTCACCAAACCACCTCCTTCTTTGATAAAGCAGATCAAATATTTGTCATCACGGCCCAAATGACCATTCCTTTGTTGGCTGGCACACTGCCGATATCTGCGCACTGTCTGCACCTGAGATGCTACCTGCATTCATTTTATTATTTCTTTTCTTATTGCTGCGAAGATTTAAACGTGTTTTGTGTTTGGACATTTGCAGCACGGTATTATCAAGTGTGGGGACAGCCATTGCTGCGAGCTGTTATGCTGGGAGTGTGAAGGACACGAGATCCTACTGCTCTTGCAGCCTAAATAATCTCTGCCTACACTTGGGGAAATGCAGAATAGTTTTAGTTTTTGCACTGATTTTATAACTGCAAGTTGTTTTGGTTTGTTGTTTTTTGGTTTGTTTTTTTTTCCCCTTGTGAGTTTTGTGTGTTCTTAGAATAACACCAATTTCTATTTAAGAGCAATTTTTTGCACTCTTGTTCAGTCCTGGTTAAAAATTAAGCATGTGAACGTGGCTGATACCATGCAAGGAAATGCAAGCCTAAGCTGCAGCAGCGTAAACAAAAAAGTGTTTTAAGAGGTGCTTAACTGCATTTTGAACCCTGATTAAGCCTAAGGTTACTCAGTGTTTATATGTGCATTTTCACTGCACTGGGAAAATTCAGTGTTTAATGGTTCCTGTGCTGATCTTTTGTTAGTGCACTGGGCTGTGGTGCCTAAGAGCAGTGATTACTGGCCAGATTAAAAACCACAGAAGCTCTTTCTTATTCTGACTTTTGTCCAACTTTATTCATGTTGATGGGAAGCAGGGGTCCTTATATCTCTTATAGCTGAGATTTTTTTAAACTGACACCACAAGTCAGTCCCCCGAGCTCTTATTTAGCTACTGGAGCAAGTAGCAGGATAAGGTAGTCCTATTTTGTATACATTCAGCAAATTGAAAGTAGTTTCCATCCATGGGTCTCATTCAATTTAAGAGTCAAGACTAAAGGCTCTTGGGTCTGATTTTTTGTTTTAATAAACGTAAGCCGGTAGGTGGACAAGGATGGTACCCACAAAGGGCAAATGGCTCAAAAAAAAAAAAAAAAGGGTAATAATGAAAGGCAACGAGGCAACACCACAAAGCCTCTGGCTTCCAACTTTGCCGGACTATTTTGAATTCTGTGAACGACCTTGCAGAGTACTTTATTCTCCTAAAATAAGAAGCAGGTCAATACCAGTCCTGCTGGTGTGATAAAATGCAGTAATTGCTGACCAGGACATGTCCACAAAGGAGCCGGGAGAGCTGATCTGTGGGATTGAGGACATTTTCACCAGCAGGGTCAGGAGATCCTGACAGTTCAGGATAGTCCATGGCAAAGAAAGACAAAGCATGTCAAGGCGGACTGAAAAAAACAGCTGATGGATGAGGGTGATGTTACCAAAGGGAAAACTGCGTTGGCAAATAAATGCATATTTACTAAAAGAAAACCTCTTGTTTACGAGAAGTGAGAGGTGAAATCGTAGGCTACTGATGCTAAATTACATGATAATCGTGCTCAAGTAAGGGGAGGGAGGGAAAGGCTTTGGTTGGTATAAAGCTGGCTCCAACAACATACAGGCCCCAGCTACCTGCACCTACAGGTATTTAGGAGAAGGTTTCTGATATCAAAGCAGGGAGGCTGTGGAGCAGACTCCATATGTGAGTAACGATGTGAAAAACCACTAACGGCTCTTAAAGCAGAGCCTGATGACAGGGGATTAGAGAAGTTGTCTGCACTAGAAAGGGCCTGGGTGGGAAGACCCCAACTGCCTCATCCTGGCCAGATTAATGGAAGCGCCCTGGAAACAGGCAAAAGCGAGGCACACTAAGCTCAGGCTGTCTGAATTTCCCTTTTAGGCTATTTTCATTATTATGGCTTTAATCTGTGCAATTTCCAGGGATGAGGAGTGCCTGGGCTCATCCACTGAAGCTCTGCGCTCTGGGAAGGCACCTCAGAAGATGTTCTGCAATAATAGGGGCAGGATTTGAGCTTGTATTTTACCAGAGAAAGAGGTTTTGGAGTGGTTTCAACAGTGCTGGTGTGATACAGAAGAATTCAGGGAATAAGAAGTATAAGATGGGGTAAGAGGAGGTTTACGTATTTCAGGGAGAGTTGACACGTGGGGCCACCACCCTGATGTGATGCCACCTCTCTGTATCTTACTCTACATTAGAAACAGATAAAACCAGAAAGTTAAAAAAAAAAAAAAAAAGAGAAAACAGAGAAACAGAGTAGAGGAAGGGGGAAAGGGGAAGTCTTCACTCATGGTTAGCAGATTTGCCTTTAAAATGTAGGTACTCAGCAGCATTTTCAGCAAATATCACCGCTTTTGTGATTTTTGAGAAATTTAAAATTAACATCTTGTGAACATTTGTGTATCCATATTTCTAAGTCACTGAGGTATTTAAGGATAAAGCTAACTCCAAGTAATTCACGAGGAACAAGCGACAGGACAAGAAGTAACGGCCTCAAGTTGTGCTAGGGAATATTTAGTCTGAATATTAGGAAAAAATTCTTTCCTGAAAGGGTCATCAAGCACTGATCCAGGCTGCCCAGAGCAGCGGGAGTGTCCCCATCCCTGGAGGGGTTTCCAAGCCATGGAGCTGTGGTGCTGAGGGACGTGGGTTAGTGGTACCCTGGCAGTGCTGGGGAGTGGTTGGACTCGGTCTTAAAAAGGTCTCTTCCAACCAAAACAATTCTATGATTCTAACAAACCAGTACCTATTGCGTGAGCTTTCAAGACACCAAAATTTCCTTCCTCCAGCCTGGGATAGCATTAAAAGGACACTCATAAGGGCTGCACTTAGGAAACATTCACATTGTGGCTTTCATTGCATCCCACATGTGGGAACCTGAACCTTGGAGGCTTTAAAACCTTGTTCATTTGTGGCTTCTGCATGAGCCTGACAAGGGATCATTAGTAACTCACTGATGTCTCTCTCTGTTTGTCCTATTTCATGAGGCACTTCCCCAACTAATTTAGAACAAAGCTTGTTGTTTACTTGGTTTCACAAAATGACACTATTCCCCCCACCCCAGATTGCTGCAAAGGCTCGAAAAGGAATATTTACATAAACAGGTTTCAACTTCATCAAGAACAGGTCAGGAAAGGAGGGCAAATCCGAGTGGAAGGGAAATAAAGCAGAGTGCAAGGTCGAGTAGCTGATCTTGTCATTTAGGGCTGCAAAAGAAGAGCTTTAAATGTGTGAAGGACTGGAGCAGCACTGTGAGGGAGCCACGCAGTTAACAAACTACTGTAAAACCCAAGGTAAATGGAGGAAGAGGTGTGTGGGGGGATGGAGGAACATGGGCCTGCCGCTGGGCTGGCATTGGTGACAGCAGTGGTATGAGGCAGTAAACCATCCACATGTCACAGCAACTTTGATCTGTGACTTTGCACTGGAACCCTTTGAAGCCCATAGACTAGGACATGTTTTTTACTTCAGGACATGGTTTAGTGGTCCTGATAATATTTAGTAGATGGTTGGACTTGATGGTCTTGAAGGTCTTTTCCAACCTTAATGATTATATGATTCTATGAAATCTTAGTTGTTAGCAATCTCTCAGGACCGCGGTGATAAAACCTATAGGGCAATGTACAATTGGAAGTAAGCAAGAGGGTGACAACATGGTGCAGATGCTGTCAGACTCCTAGCGTGAGCTGTGCCCTTTGCCCCAGTGTGATACTGGGCATCTGCACGGCCCAGAACTTCACTCACCAACTGCACTTGTTGTGACCGTGGCCATTGCCCCGGTGTGATACTGGGCATCTGCCAGGTCTAGAACTTCGCTCACCAACTTCTCTCTGTGTGAGCCACCGCCATCACCCTCTCATGATGCTGGGCTTCTGCTGTGCCCAGAACTTTGCTGACTGACTTGAGGGAAAGATGCCTCCTCTGTACTCATTACAGGAGCCGAGGGGCGTCTCACGTGGACGGAAAGAAAAAGAATTAGTTTATGGAAAGCGGACGGGTACGGTATGTAAATAAAAGCGAATCGCATCCTCATTATGTGGGCTCTTTTGAATAAATGTTAGCCTTTAAGTGCCAGCTGTCACTCTATGCATGGCCTCCCTTCTTACAACTAACCTCTCCGTCACCTCGCCTTGTCTCCCTAACTTGTCCTATTATGCAGTACCAAGCTGAGTCATTGTTTCAAGCAGGAGGTGACATGTTAATAGCTTAATAATAGTATAATCTCGCAAATAATAATATGCTGTCACACTGTCTGAAGCACAATGTTTACAGGAGAAGTGGTAATGTATGATGACAGTAATTTGAATAAAAATGAATTTACTGCTCTTGTCTCATTTGCAGTAAATTTTCGCATCTTTCATGCACAACTGGTGCTCCATGACCTCTTTCATTATTGTGTTCTCAGTGGCTGCTGCTTGCTTTAAAGTGAAAGGCAAGCAAATGAAACAGAAACCTGCAGCTTAATAACTGATTTCCAGAAAAGAGTTCACACCGCGCCTTCTGAAAATCTCACTTTGTTTGTTTACGAAGATGATACGGTGTCGGGCAGGCTGTTTAATTAATGCAAGCTGGAGGTGCCGATTGAAAAGCAGGCACGAGCTGATATGATTATGTATTGACAATTTTCAAAATTATTGTCATTAAAATGTGTCAGAGGGGGAAGGAAAAAAAAAAACCCAGTGCTTGGAATACAGAGAGGGTCGTTTGGTTTGAAAATTAAAGTTTGCGCAGCTTAAGAAAAAACTGTTTTCAAGGCTGCTGGTGTTGTCTGATGTGGAGAAAAGCAATCGTGGGCTTCCTGTTCAATACGGGGAAAGTGTCGAAAGCTATCTATGCTATTGGCTTTAGTTAATTACAAATGCAGGCTGGTGTGATAGTGGGCTGGTAAAATTGATCCCTAAATATACCAAATACTTGGTTGTGGTTCACGTCGTGGGTGGTTTCCTAACTCGTCCTGACCCATGTGCTGCATCATAAAATTCTGCTGTTTCCGTGTATGGTGCAGAGCAGGACTCCTGGTATTATTCTGACAAATAAATAGGGGGTCTACTCTAGCTCAGAACTGCCTTTGGAAAATTTAAATTCCTAGGACAGTTCTGTTTCTCTAAAAGAAAAAAGACGTTATTACGTGATGTGGTTCATTTGATGAAAAAGAAGAAAGTTTACAACTCACAACTGATATGCCTGGACTAAATTTAGTTTGATGGAATGAGGACAACTAATTGAAAATTGCTGGGACTTAAAACACTGCACAGGACACGTTCTCCAAAACCTGCTGTACTTTATCTGAGTGAATGTATAGAAATAAAAGATGGGTTCTGCATGACCTAGTTCATGGAGTGAAGTAATTAAGACCTCTCTATGTATATACAAATGCACCTATATATTTTTTTCATTACTTGTACTTTATAGAACCATCTTCATCTGGAACAGGCTGCCCAGGGAAGTTGTGGATGCCCCAGCTCTAGAAGTGTTCAAGACCAGGCTGGGCAGAGCTTTGAGTAAACTGGTCTAGTGGGAAGTGTCCCTGCCAATGGCAGGAGGTTGGAACTAGATGATCTTTAAGGTACCTTCCAATTCAAATCATTTTATAATTATATGATTTTATGCTATATGCAGTGAAATAAATAAATCATGTGCAGTGTGTGGCTGAAGGGTGCCATGGAGCTCCTTGTTGCCAGGATGCAGCAGCACCCAGCTCCCTACAGGGGTATGGGTGTGCTGGAGGAGCTACTAATAAAAAAAAATAGAATCATAGACTCACAGAATGCTCTGGGTGGGAAGGGACCTTTCAAGGTCATCTAGTCCAACCCCCCTGCAGGGAGCAGGGACATCTTCATCTAGAGCAAGTTGATTAGCTCTCCATCCAACCTCACCTGCAGTGGTTCCAGGGATGGTACATCTACCACATCTTCAGAGACTTTGCATCTAGGAGGGAACTTCCAATCCTTATACTAACATTTACCTTTCAAGGGTGAAGTTCTGAGCAAAACTAAATCAGTAAAAGCAGATTGTACAGAAGTCATGCTACCAGCTGTAGAAATCTGCTGCGAGTGTATGTGCTCTCACATAGGTGTCTATAGAGATGGCAGAGGACAGAACTCTGAGGATGTCTCTCTGATACCACTGTCTTTGAAACCAGAGGAAAACATGATGTCTCCATTAGGAAAGTTGCAGGGGCTGGTGGTGTGACGTGTTCACATAGGTGCTTAACTTCAAACATCTCAGTGGTTCCACTGAAGTCAGGGCAGAGCTATTTGCATGCCTTGAGTTAAGCATAGGGCTGATGGGTTTCATAAGCCCCTTGCAAGGCTGGGCTTGGTTTTGCACTGAATGTTCAGTTTTGGTTTCTATAAGAAGTGCCTAGGGCTTCAGTGGGATTACTTAGACAAGCAAGGGCTGAGTGACCTCCTCCAGTTAACTGCAATCCAATAACTTGTTCTGCTGAAAAGGTTTTCCATTTTCCTTTGGAACATATTTTCTGTTTAAAGATGTTTTCCCAGTGCATATTTAACATTTTTTTGTCTCCAAAGTATTTCATATCACTTTGGAAATCCCAGTACTGTGAATTAAAAATCAGAATATTTGTGACATCATAGACCTAAATAACGATTAATGGAGATTATGTGCAAAAGGGTAGAAAAGAACAGGACAACAAAGTCTCACTTTGGCTGATGGAGTTGTTTTCATCTCTATAAAAGGTCTCTTTTCCCTGAATCACTGATGTTCAAGGGGATATCTACACTTCTATGTCATGCTTGAAACTGAAAGGTCCTTTTTAGTGCTTAGTGCTGCCTTTTAATTATTTCAATGTAGGAGCATGATTAAAGGTCTAAATTAGATGTATTTAAGATTGCTAAATATGTCACTGTTCTGAACAGCCAATATCATCGCACAGATAGATGTGTTAGCTACTTGCCAAAATGCAAGAAAGTTTCACAGGGGCAAAACCAACCAACCAACCATTGTATTTGTGGAAATAAATAGCTAGTGGACCTGATTTTCCTGGCGTGAAAGTCAAGTGGAGTTTTTAATTGACTCCAACAGGCACTGGATCAGGCCTGTGGGGTGTTTGGTGCTCAGTTACAAGTTAGTGCTCTCTCTAATCACCTTGTTCTTTAAAGGAAATAGATACTAAACAGGAACCATCTGGTAATACATTCTGTACCTCTTAATTACTATGTTTTGAGTGGCACCTAAATAAATTTCATTTACAAGCACATGACTGCTTGTCAAAAGCTCTGTTGATAATTTTATTATTGTAGTATACCCTCTCGCTTAATGACCCTAGCCCAGTAAAGTCAGGAATATTTAGCTCTATGGAAAAAAAAAAATAAAAATAAAAATAAAAATATGTGATTGTCTTAAAAAGGGAAAGACACAAACTCAGTCTTTCATGTCACGTTTTTAATTATCTGTGAACATTTCTATTTCTATATTGTAGTTCAGCATATATCTATACATGGCATGGTGATATAGCTGTGGTGAAAATTACCAAAACTCTGATTTCTTGGTAAGAAGGAGAAGTTGAGGCAGCTCCGTGGAGAGCCCTGGTATTGTTGTAAAGTGTCTGTGTTATTTTATGATCTGTGTGTTTCTGTCTAGATGTACTGTAGCATTTAGACAATTTTCTCTTTGTTAGCTGCAGGAAAAGATCAATATTATAAAGAAGTCAAGTGACTCTGTGAATTAGTCTCCTGCGTTTTCACCCTGGGAAGAGGGGATTTAAATCCTCTCCTTGGTTTCGATGCTGAGCCACAGACCCTGTTCAAGGTCCATGTTGGAGCTTCCCCCAGATTTGGAGGCTTTAATTTGGGGGTTACAGCCTATCCATTGATGGAGCTGAAAAATATATTTCCTAGGCTCTTGCTCTTAGTATTCTCCGGTGGAAATTAGTCTGTATTACAAAACCAACATGTAATTTGGCAGGATGCAGCATGATTGGCAACATTTGTTAAAGAAAAGCCCAGGACTGTGCTGGGATGGAGTAGTTGGTGCCCATGGGGACATGCCACCGCCACTCTCACCTCACTGTGGTACCCTGGATCTCCTGGAATGGTTCTTTGGGGTGCAAGGAGCGAAGACTTTTCTCATGCTATAACATCAACCTGTGGCACATCCGCTTGCTGGCAGTGAGCAGCATCCTGCACTGCAAAACCTTGGTCCATCCAAGTGCAATAAATAAATAAAATCACCAGTACTGTGCAGCTTTTGCTATGTTTTGTTGGCAAAGCTCTAATTCATCTTTGTGTTTGAATGTCTTTTTAAAATAACAAGTCGGAGGAGACAGAATTACTAGGAGGAAGGGCAGAGGGGAGATTTCTGGGAAAACAGGAGGAACGTGGCACCTGGAGGGTTTTTGTCCACTTCTTTGGGATGAGCCACCCATGGGAAAACATAGCCGTGTAAAAAGTAAAACAGCTTTATTTCTAAATTCATGGCAAATTAAAAAAGGAATCCTACTGCTCTCAGCAGGATCCTCTATTCCTTTTTAGTTGCAGTTGATGGTTTTTCTCCTCTCAAAATAATTTTGTCTCTAGGTCTCAGTCTTGATGTGGGAGCTTGAGGAAACAGATAAGCTTTCAAATATTTTTTTAATCCATACTTCAGCAAGCTGGAGTTGAAATAGCATGTAAATTCGGAGGGATGCTGGTAAAACAGAGAATATGGTCATCACCAGGCAGGTTTGTACAGTCGGGTTTAAGCTGTCAGAGAGGGAGACGGAGAATTCACTGTACACAGCAAATTGTTATGCCCTACGATACAATATCTGGATTTGAAGCTGATATTTAAAGAGGGCACTTGCTTTACTTATGAGATTAAAGGCGAACGCGCTCTTTTAAAAATGAAGTCATGCTGTGTTTTGCACCTTTTGACACTTATTAACTCAGGTCATTAAAAAGAGGCTAATTAAAAAAGAATGTAAAACAAAAGAGTCATTTGTCTATCGCCGAGCTGGGTTCTTCATGTACACTGGCTGGAGGCAGTCTCCGTTTAAACCTTGGGTACAGAAAGCACTGATAGCCACTGGGGCATGCTTGGAGCTTGTCATGGCTTTTGGCGAGACTGTGGTCCGGCTCATTATGCACCTCATAAAGAAGAGAAGTCATTGTCATCAAAATTAGCTGAAGCTGGAATTTACATTCATGGAAATTTTGGTTTCACCACAGTCCTCTGGGGCTGGACAATAAAGGAAACCTTTTACCAGCTGCAGTTAAAGTAAGTGAAGTTCAATAAATGCTTAGTGCTTCATTAAGGCATTTCCGAACGTACTCTGCTACGTGCACGTGATGTTTTACAGCCGATGAGAATCTGGTACAAGCAGCGTGAGAAGTTCACTAGTTCCTGGTGCACGAGATGTGCACAGCACACACAATCCCAGCTTATAAAGAGACTGGCCTCTTGGCATGCCTGTTTATCCCTAAAGATGTTTCTGTTCTTCCAAAGGGAGACTTTACTAGCAGGCACATTTTCTCTTGTATGGTTAAAAAAGTGGTTTTTCATGGGAATAATCTCTTCTGATGTTAGTCAGGGAGACCTCCCAAGGAATTCCAAGAGGGTATGGACAGCTTTGTGGAATTTTTTTAACTAAAAGCATGTCAGGTCAGTGTTGCACTGCTTGGTCTACCCTGGAGGTCATCCAAGTTGAGGTGAAGTGGAGGTATTTCAAGGGCAGGAGTTTTGCTGGGAGGGTTTTACATCCCGTCGAACTTCTCAAAGGAAGCTGTAAAGGCTGGTTAGGCCTGGGGGGTGGCCACCTCTTCCAAAGCAGGCTCAGGTGATGATGCTTGGCAGTGTTTCTGCCATGCTGCTGCAGGCCCAAGGCTGTCAAGATATTTATGGAAATACCTCCAGCAGGGTTTCAATCACTTCCCTCAACTATGTACCTTGCTGACTGCAGAGCATCGGGTCAATTACCAAGCTTTTCAAGAGAGGGCTCTCCAAACAGAAGTGCGCTCCTCCAAAAATCCAAGATTTGTGGGTTGGAATCGATTTTGACCGCTGTTTTTTAAAGCCTCCCCAATCTCTCCCCACGCAGATGACCGTAAATTCAGTCCAGAGCCTTGATTCATAAGGTATTTAAACAGATGCTCTTATTTAAACATAAATCCTATCATAAACTTCAAATTTATGCTTACATGATATCCTGACTTAGGGTCTTAGAGCTGGAAAACACAAAGGGATTAATGAACTTAAGGAAAAGGTTAGGAATGTCATTCAAATGCTGATTGAGGCAATGGCCTTTCTGAGACAAGGTCTCTCCAGTGCTGGAGTCCAGCCCAAGCCTGGGAGAGGGTAGGGGGCAGAGGGGGCTAGATCCTGCCCTGGTCTCAGGTGGGTCCCCAGGTGCAGTGGCATCAGGGGACCACATCCACCTCCTTGATCCCTGTGCTGGTGGAGCCAGCCAAGCCCTGGCAGCAGCCGCTCAGACCCTCGCTTCTCTTCCCAGCCAAGGATGGCCCTGGGGGGCAGCCAGCAAAAGAGGACAAGGGAGTTTTGAGCGGAAAAGAAAAAATTAAAAAAAAAAAAAATAAACATATATATACATAGCAGAAAGCTGTGTGCCAAGTTCAGAGCTTCAAAACGAACCCCACACAGGACAAAAGGGTTAATAAACGTCTGCAGCAAAGCTCCTGGCGCTGGTGGGGGCTTCGTTCATCGCGGGAGGGAGCGGGACCTGCTTTGTGCAGGAATCTGGCTGTAACCAGAATATCCTGCAGGAAGCAGTCGTTTCAAACAAGCCATTTTTTGTTCTGGAATATAATTAATACATCAGGTCATGTTTTGTACTGCCAGTGGCGTGTTTATTACATTATTACTTCACAGACATTTTTAGCTGTAGTCCAGGAGTTAGGAGTCACTGGCTTTCTTGCAGAGCTATCCCATTTAAGCAGGGTAGGTTTATACCTAGTCTGTGAATATTCATGTCTCCTGAAAATAATAACAGTATTATTGTTGCTGAAATCTTCAGGGAAGCTAGCTGCCAGTGAGAGATTATTTAAAGCAGGTTCTCCCACCACCCCTCCCCAATGAAAATGCTCAGAAAAATCCTTGTAGACAGATAGGTGCAGGGTTTTTTTTATTTTATTTTATTATTTTTTTTCTAAAGCCGTGTTTCCAAGGATAAAATCTTACTTGCAAAGATCCTTATTACATGTGCGTACCCTTAAGCTGCTGAGATGACACCACCACTTACAGGTGGTGGAGTGAAAGCAAGCAAAAGCACCAAACCCCTAAAGTCTCAAGTCACTGCAATCATCTTCAACTCCCAAATTGTCCTGGAAGGAGAATAGCATCGGATTTGTCTTAGGCTGTTTGGCCAAACTGGGGCACAGATGGGATAATGACTTTTACAAACAGCATTTTGATGAGAGGAGGGGAGAAGGAATCATATGTAAAATGCACAAAGGCTGCATAAACACACTGATGCCTGCAGCTGGAACAAACTAAAAAGATGTTTAATAATTTAGAACCAAGCAGGCAGGGCCTGTGCAGCTGTTGTGTGCAGGGGACCATGAAAGTCTTCCATTTGACAGCTGGCTCCATCTTTCCCCAGTTGCTACGTGAAGAAGCGAATGCAGATTTGGGATTAGCCAATCCCTGTTACCCCTGCCCATCTGCCACCAAGACCCCCAGCTCCGGCTCCTCTCGCCGGAGAAGCACAGACATAAAAAAAAGTCCACACTCTCCCAAACATATGTATGCATCAGTATCAGCCGTCAGCCGTTCCGAGGATCTGTTGACATGCCGCCAGTACATGGCTGCTGTCGTTTTTGCTGCAGGGCACATTTTGCATTTCACACATTTGCAGAAATACAAAATGCTGTTGGATGCAAACAATTCAGGGCCTAATTGGCTGAATTACTTCAATGTTACCTTGTGTCCCCCACCTGATTAACATAGCTCAGCTGGGAGGGCTGGGAAGGAAGGAGCAGAGAGGGATTTGGAGGGCAGGTGAAGCTGTGTTTGCCCATGAAAGCGAGATCCTTAGCGAAGTCCCAGCTGAGCCGGAGAGGGGCTGTGCCAGGCAGAGAGCTGCGAGCTGGGAGGGGAGATACCGAGGTGGCCGTGGGCTCCTGCTTTCCAAGGCTTTCCCGATGCTTTGCAAAAAAAACCCAGAAAACCCAACCCCTCCCCCCCCCCCCCCCCCCCCCCCCAAAAAACCTAAAAACCAAACAAAAAAGGGGGCCTGGGGAGGGTTTTTCGGGGGGG